>JAJOOR010017274.1:0-41799 GCA_036250505.1 Solanum acaule
ATTCACAGGGGTGGTGGCCAAGTTATTCCCACTGCTAGGAGGGTTATCTATGCTTCTCAGCTTACTGCCAAACCCCGCCTGTTGGAACCCGTTTACCTGGTGGAAATTCAGGCTCCGGAGCAAGCCCTCGGTGGTATCTATAGTGTTCTGAACCAGAAGCGTGGACATGTGTTTGAGGAGATGCAGAGGCCAGGAACTCCTCTTTACAACATCAAGGCTTACCTTCCTGTTGTTGAGTCTTTTGGATTTTCAGGTACCTTGAGAGCTGCTACTTCAGGTCAAGCATTCCCACAATGTGTGTTTGATCATTGGGAAATGATGTCATCCGACCCATTGGAAGTTGGCTCACAAGCTAATCAACTCGTCCTTGATATCCGCAAGAGGAAGGGTTTGAAGGAACAGATGACCCCTCTATCCGAGTTTGAGGACAAGCTGTAAGACGTATTTTTGAGATGGCAGCAGATATTTAACCTGCTCAATTGGATCTGCGAAAGTTTTGTTTTGCATTTATAATCTATCTGTTTGGATAATTTCTTTGATCATTTTGTGTTGTTGATTAGGATACTAGCTCGTAAGTTTGTTGTTGCACAACTTATTACATCTATCTTTTCTTTTCCATGGACAAAACTGTCTGTCGTATTTTATTTTAAGATGTCTTTTAGTTCAAAAATTAGTTTCTTAGCAAGTGCGATTTCAAATATAATGAAATAATTTCACTGTAGAATTAGATTAATTATGCAAGTGTTTCATGTTGACAGGTATTAAATTTGCACGATTAATGTGTTAAACTTGTATTGCACGATAATCGCTACCGGTTGAACAAACATCCAATTCCACTTCTTTTTTGTGCTTAATTTTCAACATCAATTCTTTTTTTAGAAAGTTTTAAAAGCTATTTTGGCTTAACCAAGTAAATTTATCTTATACCAATACAGATTCCAAACCAAGCGTTCCGTTCTTTTACTTCTAGGATGCACAACGAGTATAAATATTTTACGTTGTTTGTTTGATGTTTTTCCTTGGTAAATTTTTCTGGGTATGTGCCTATGTGGTATTTCTTTGGTGGCTGAGTTTTTTTTCCTTAATAAAATTTTCTGGATATGTGGTATTACTTTGGTGATTGAAAGCTTTTAAAGGTACAACTTTATTTTGAAATCATTAGAATTTTATTTTTTTAAAATGAAAAATATGAACATCCTGCCGTTATAAAAATAACTCATGTATACCCTACTTTTACAAAAATGGTTCATATATATCCTTTAATCTAATGAGTGAAAAAAAAATTAATTTTTTTAATGTAGGGGTATATATGATCTTTTTCACAAGTTTTTGACCAAAATCATCCTTAAACTATATCCTAAACGTAAACTACATCCTTAAACTATCATTTTTAGCAGAAAACATCCTTTAAGTATTTAAAAGTGAACAATTTACATCCTTCTACTTGAATTTATCAGAAAACTAACAGATCCCACAAAAATCAAGTCATCCCTTCGTAATTATTATTCTACGATACGCCTAAAATTCTATTGTGAACTTTTTCGGTAATTGAGTTTAGCATTATGCAAAAAAATTAATTTGATAGTTCTTTTTCATTTATTTTTCATGTAATTTGGTATTAAGAATATTATCAGTTGAAATATGCTTCTTCTCAATTGAATATGCTAGAAGCGACATTTGTTGGAGACTTCCGCTTCTCCAGTGTGTTCTTATCCAACTTCTTTCCATTACTAAATGAGAAAAAGAGCAAATCATGTATCCTCACACCTTCAAAACATTTTTTGTTTTTGTAAGCAATAGTGTCTAAGATTTTTAATATTTTTTTCAGGAAGTATTTTTAGCAAGTAATGAAATTATGTAGGAAAATTTTTGTTAATAGTCACGTGAACTGCTCATACTTTTGTAGGATCCCTTAGATTTTTGACAATATCTAACAGAAGGATGCAAATTGTTTACTTTTAACTACTTGAAGGATGTTTTCTACTAAGAATAGTACTTTAAGGATGTAGTTTAAGTTTGGGTATAGTTTAAGGATGTTTTTGGCCAAGCATCTCTTTTTCACACATGATTATTTTTGACTTCTTTGATTATTATTCTCTTTTTTTTATTTTTTTATTTTTTCATTTTTTAGTGTAAAAATATGAGAAATAATAATTTAAAAAGTGTGAATGGAAAAAGAGAAAATAAAGTTAAACTAATTTTTTCGGCTATATAGTAATTATTCTTTTTTTGAATTTATTTGATAAATTATACAAGAAAGTTAGTGAAAAAAATTAATTTGACGAACAAAATAATAAATTCAAATTAACCGTTGAATCAAAGAAGTAAAAATCCATACATGTGAGAAATATTAAATTTAATACATCGCTTTTGAGTTCCATAACCCCATTATCCATTGACTCTGCCCTCTTTAACACACAATTTAGCATATCCTCAATCCTCGAGCATGCTGGATCACTCATACTTGGTTGGCTGGCTGGGGCTTTAGTCTTTTGTGGAGGTACATACAAATTTGAGATTTGATGATTGTACCTCTAGTCCGTTCTCGCATGATACCTCTCATGTCACTCTCGATCTCTTCATTGACCATCATGGTCTCTCCAACCTTGATTCTTTTTCAAAGGAGGCCAAAGACCTTGTTTAGTGCCTTGGTAATCCGGTCGAGAACACATTTATTGACTCGTCATATATCTTACCTCTTCATCAAATGAAGCACAAGCAGTCTCTTCTTCATTAGATAACACTGTGTGACCCAATGACATTCACACTTTTTGTTCCGGTGCCCAATATGTGCTTGACCAAGAGTTCTACTTGTGTCATCATCTTTGCCATTTGTTCTTCTCTTTCTTTCTCTTTTCTTCTCATCTCATTTGTCATACTTGTGGCAGCTACACCCAAAGGCTGCTCGGTGTCTCTAGTATTCCATGTCCTATTTGTCTTGATCATTTGACCAAGGAGGATGGTTGCTAAGGCATAAGTTAGGTCCATGATAAAATCTCTATCTAAGTTTATTGTTATGGACTTGTTGACCTCATCCAAAGAACGGTAAAAATATTTGTAGCAGAACTTTATTTGATAGCCCATAATTTAGACATAACAGGACCTTTTTCTGAATCTCAACCACACTTTATGAATTGCTTCTCCCGATGGTTGATGAAAATTGTTAATCTCATCCCTCAACTGCAGTATGCGTAAGGGTGGAAGAATTATTTAAGAAAAGAAGTTGTAAGCTTAATCCATGAACTGATTGATCTTTGGGATAGCTCCTCAAGCCAAATAGTACTTCCCCCGTTGAGAGAAAATGGAAACAACCCCAACCTTCTGAATTCTTGAAAGAAGTTTTTTAATTTTAAGCAGTAAGCAAACCCTAATGAAAATTTGGAGGTGGTTGGTAGCATCCTCGCTTGCCTTTCCACTAAAAAGACCCTCTATCTAAATAAGGTGTAACATAAAAGACATGATTTGATACAGTAGATCGATGGTAGGCGGATGACTCTTGTTACATCATACCCTAAGGGTTCCTCCTCATCGGTTGCAAATTCGACCATACTTTTATTGTCATCAACATGGATCATCATTTCAGTTGTCTCAACATAACAAAAACAACGCATAAAGTTGAAAAAAAATTACCGTGCACAAAAATTTGAATAAAAATTCAACTAAAAGAAATCACTAGCTAGTTCCTGATAGCGACACCACCTTTTAATATCGCTCAACTACACCTCGCGATTGAGGTATAGGCAATCGTTTGCAATATCAATATCCAATTTAGAAGTCGATGTTTAACTACAAGGACCGATAGAAAGAATTGCATTCTAATTGATTGTCCTTGCGATACTAACTATCACAATGTCTTCAAATGAGAATGCAAAATTGATAAAAATTTGGAAAACACAATCTTTGATTTGAATTTCAAGTAACAGGATCATGAGGACAACACAATAAAGGTTTCAACAAGATGAAAACGTCTAAGGGTGTGTGCAATAATGATGGAGTTTCAATCTAATAAGCAATGACTAATCAAATTAATTGATACATAGATAGTCTTTGGTCTATACCATATTCAATATTCTCTCGAACCCATGAATATGTATTTCTTTGGTTCTTTCAAATCCCAAGACTAAGCAAACAAAATGCCAAACTTGAGTGGGTTGGATTGTCCTACTTCTACCCTTAACTGATAAATCAATAAGATTAGACTATCTCTAGCTTCAATCCAATGACCAATTTCTCAAGTCGTCACTAATAACGTCTTACCCAACCTTATTTTGTTGTCTTAAGTCAAAATAGAACCAAAGAATTCAACCAATGTTTGCAACCATTGACTTTTAGATTAAAGCTTTAAGACAATAATAGATCCATGTAATACAACTAATTTTAGAACTATTTAATCACTACCCATTGAAGTTTACACCAACATCATGCAGATACACCACTAGCTAAAAGAATTAGCTACTCATAATAGGGAAATAAAAGATATACCAACAAAGAAATACTTCATGAAATAAGAGTTGCATTTTATTGGGTGATAAAAAACCTATCTTCATTTTAACTGCCATTTTTAAAAACAGAAGACCATTGATACAAAGTTCCTCTTCAAAGCGCCGCTGCACCGACATTGACCTAATACCTTCATGTATGGCCAGTCCTGCCACTGGACAACCTACTATTGGGGCTGGCTAGTTGAACCTGTTACAAGATAGTTGTTTTCCACTGCTTATATAGAATAACACTGGAAAGAGTTCTCGATTGAACAATCTGAATTTGCCTATCTCGCATGAGTTGTTGACTAACGATAATCGTCCCTTAATTAATAATTATGCTAACGCACTCAAAAATCGTAGCAACAGTCAGGCCTAAAAGGCTGGAATTGAGCCTATCCCATTGAAGCAACTCCAATATAATAATGGGATTTCAAGAATTGTATGGACAGAAGAGGAAGTGGATAGAATGAATATTTTGGAGGACCTTCAATACACCATGGTGGGAAAATTTTCTTATGGGTAGCCGTAGATGGAAGAACTCCGCACATGTATTCCACGACATTGTAATATTAAAGGGGAATGTAGAATAGGCCTATTGAGAAATAGGCATGTTCTGATCAGGTTGGATCAATAAGAGGACTTCATAAACCTAATGTCAAAAGGCATATATTATATCCAGGCCAAGGACGGTTACTCATATACCATGAGACCGCTTATATATGATGCCAAATTTAAGGTCGAGGAAGAGACGACACAGGCTATGGCATAGATATCCTTCCCGGATCTAAAGCCCACATACTTTGTGAAGGAAGCCTTGTTTTCAATTGCAGCTGTTGTTGGGAAACCTCTTCATCTAGATATGACTACAATCAATAAAACTAGACCTAGTTGTGCGAGGGTCAAGGTGCAAGTGGACCTACTAAGTGAGTTCCCATAGCATGTAGAGATGAAGATTAGTAACGAAATGACAAAGGAGTCTAGGATGGAAAATGTTAAGATCCAATATGATAAGTTACCCAAATATTAAAAATAATAAAGTGCAAGGTCATGAAGATGAAACATATAGAAAATTACATCCTGAATTGAGGCAGATTGAGGAATACATTAAAAAGGAGACAGAACAAGGGCCAAAAGGTAACAACAATGAGGAGCATGGCAATGAATTTGCAACAAGAAGGAGAAGAGTTATTCGGAGATATTGGAAATCCATTAACATACAAGAGTCAAGAGACATGGAGGTTGAATAAGAAGCTGGAGTACAAAGAAAGTCAGACAAAAACATTAATACTGATAATGCTTTTGCTGCACTAGCTTAGAAGAATAAAGAGAGGTAACCGGAGGAATCTACTGGGGGATATGATAGTAATGACAAAACTAGTGAAGTCAAGAGTTAGAGGGAAGCTAACAAGGGTCATCATCACTCATCCACAAAAGAGTGGATAACTAATGCTTTTGCCAATTATCCAGGAAAGGGAGGGGGTGACATTAGTAGCTTTAACAACACCACAGAGCAGGACAATACCAATAATGCAGAAAAAAAAATAATGGGGAAATAAGGAATGAACAGTTGGGGCATAATGATCAACTGTCACAAAGAATGATAGATACAAGGATTGGACAAGGAGAAAAACAACTGATGATTGTTCATGCAAAGAAAAATTCAGAGGAGATCAGTCTTGATCAGATAAATATAAAAGAATCAGAGTTGTTGCAGCAGTGAAGGCCACATATAAAGAAGAGGAAGACAGGTTACTAATGGAAAAGCTAGTTGAGGCAGATTACCAAACTCCCCTTCAAATTGCAGTTCCATTTGTTGGAGAAAGACTTTCTTGTGAAGCAATACTAGATCCAGATATACCAGCAACAGAGAAGTATAATAGGTCAACGGTAATGATTTGTAGTGCCAAATCAGCCTCTATGGAGAAACCACATACTAGTATCACATCAAAGTCAAGAGGATATGATGGTGGAGAGCAAGGATACCAGTGAGTTCATAAAAGATAATGATGAAGTGAATAGTGATCAAAATGTAGTGGTGGTATGTAAAGAGGCTGGACTCTCTCCTTTAGTTTTATCGAAAGCCAAAAAAGGTAAAAATAAAAAGGAGGCTGAAGTTCAACCAACAAGAATACAGGCCAAGATGGTGGTAAAGTCATCAATTAGATGATAATGAAAGCACTCATTTGGAACATAAGGTCTGTGTCAACTCAAAATGCATTCCACAGAGTTCAAATGCTACACAGACATCATAAAGTTTCGTACTACTACTCAAGTGATACGTGAATTGCTCAGGAGAAGTTTTTCTAACCGATTGCTTTGCTAGAACCATTTCAAGGTACTAGGAAAATATAAAACTTTAAGAGGAGATTAGGGATGAATTATGTGAACTACAACTCAAATGGAAAGATATGGATATTTATAAGGGATCATATTCAGGTACGAGTGATCTCAGATACTGATCAACAAATCACTCTTTAGCTCACATTGGAAGATGGACAACAATTGCTTACTACTATGGTATATGCCAAATGTTCAGCAGAAGAGATGATAGAACTTTGGAATTACATGTATTACATTAATGATCAATACTCAGAGCCTTGGATGGTAGGGGGAGACTATAATGTAATTCTGGAGAAAGATGAAAAGATAAGAGGTTTTCCTGTTTATATCCAAAAATATGAGGACTTTGCTTTTTGTATCAATTATTGTGACATGTTTGATATAAATTTCTCTGGCAGTCCATTTACTTGGTGGAATGGAAGATATGATGGAGAATGTATATTTAAAAGTTTGGATAGAGTGTTAATTAATCAGAAGCTACAGGATGTACTTGGCAACATGGAACTACAACATCTCGCTAGAACTGGATCTGATCAATCACCGTTATACTAAAATATGGAGGTCAGAACCAAAATTTTATAAAACCATTCAGGTTTTTAAGATTTTGGACTGACAAGGCAAAATTTAAAGATGTTGTGAAGGCTAGCAGTAATGAAGTTCACTCTGATGATGTTTTTCTACAATGGAAGTTATGATTAAAAAGCACAAAAATGGCTTTATCCAAATGGAGTAGGGAACAGTTTGGTGATATCTTCAAACAACTACATATCAGAGAAGAAATAGCTAGGATGAAAGAGGATGTATATGAATAAAATCCTGCATCATCTAATAGAGCTATTCTACAGCAAGCTTATGCTGAATATAAGGTGTACTTACACTATGAGGAGGAGTTTTGGAGGCAGAAGGCAAGTATTCAATGGTATTTAGAGGGAGATAGGAACACCAAGTATTTTCATGGCTTGGTAAGAGGCAGGAGGAAAAGATTGAATATTCAGAGAATACTGAAAGTTGATGGCCAGTGGGCACAATGAGAGGATGAAGTGGCAGTTAAAGCAATAAGTTTATTTCATAAACAATTTTCTGGAATCAACGTACAAAGCGACTTTTCCCTCTTACAGAACATTCATCCTCTGGTGACTATAGAAGAAAATGATCTCCTATAGGCATTACTTGAGGAAAATGAGATTAAAAATGTGGTCTTCGAGCTTAATAGGGAGAGTACATGTGGTCCAAATGGTTTTACAGAACACTTCTTTTAGGCTTGTTAGGAGATAGTTGGAGCAGATATTGTGGATATTGTTCAATCATTTTTCCAGGGAAACACCCTTTCTAAATCTATTACTCACACTAATTTGATTTTATTGCCTAAGAAAGAGATCATTCAAACCTTCTCAGACTTAAGACCAATTAGTCTAAGTAATTTCATAAATAAGGTGATCTCTAGAACATTACTTGATAGACTTAAGGCTTTTTACCAAGAATATTTTTTGTAAATCAGTCTGGATTTGTGAAGGGTAGAAGCATATCAGGAAATGTACTATTAGCACGGGAAATTAGTATAGATATCAGAAAAAAAGGTAGGCCAACCAATGTTGTGATGAAGCTAGACATGGCTAAATCTTATGATAGGGTGAATTGGAATTTCCTAGTGAAAGTACTTGAACATATAGGCTTTAACTCAGTGTTGGTTGATATGATTTAGAGACTGATAGCCAACAACTAGTACTCTATTCTAATTAATGGCCAGACACATGGTTTTTTCAATTCCTCTATAGGGGTGAAGTAGGGGATCCTCTATCACCTGCTTCATTTATTATCACTGCAGAAGTGCTCACCAGAGCACTAAACCAATTGTTTTATAATACTGAATTCAAAGGATATGGGATGCCAAAGTAGAGTGAGGTTAAATCATCTTACTTATGTAGACGCTACAATCATATTTGGTGCTGCTGAGAAGAAATCTATTGATTTTATTATGAATACTTTGAAGGAGTATGAAAACCAATCAGGGCAGAAGATCAATAAAGATAAGAGCCACTTCTATATGTTTAAAAAAGCTAGTAATGTTTTTATACAGAGAGTGGAGGAAACTATTGGATTTGTGAGAGGTAATTTCCCTATAATTTATTTAGGATGACCTATTAGTCATGCAAAGATGAACAAATCTCATTTTAATGAACTGATTAAAAAAGTTTAAAATAAGTTGCAAGTCCGGAAAAGTAAGTTTATGTCCTTTGGTGGTAAGGTTGTACTGATCAATCATGTGCTGCAAAGTATTTTTGTTTACTTATTATCAGTGTTAGTGGCCCCAAAATGTGTAGTTAAGGACCTACATAGAATGTTTGCAAGTTTTCTTTGGAACTTCAAAGAAAATGGCAAGGCAAAGCACTGGATAGCCTGGGATGACATTTGTCTACCTAAAGAGGAAGGAGGACTTGGGCTCAAATCTCTATTTGATGTATCCAAAGCTGTTTTTGCAAAACTATGGTGGATTTTTAGAACAAAAAAATCACTATGGTCCCAGTTTATGTGGAATAAGTATTTCAAGAGGTATAGACCCTAAGTGGTGGAATGGAAAGGTGGATCTCAAGTTTGGAAGATGATGTTAATGGCCAGAGATAGTTTTGATCAAGAAATATGGTGGGAACCTAGATGTGGTCATGCTAGCTTATGGTATGATAATTGGACACAACTTGGAGCTTTACACTATATTATGCCTATTGATCATATTATTCCTAAGAACCTGGAAGAAGTTAATCACCTCAGATTGGATGGAAGATGGAATGCAAACCTGATGAATGAATTTTTTGATAAAGATATTTGTGATCATGTAAAAGCTATATTGGGTCATACTCAACATGCAGAGGAGAGGGAGAGGGACAAGCAATGGTGGATGCCCAACCGTAAAGGAAACTTTTTAGAAAAGAGTGCATGAGATATTATCAGAAGCAGGAAGGATCCTCAAAAAAATATATTATTTATATGGGAGAAGGTCTTACCTTTCAAAATATCTTTTATGATGTGGAGGATATGGTTTAAGAGGATTCCAATAGGAGAAGTCCTAATTAGGTGCATAATTGTTGATTCCATTGAGTGTTGTTTTTGTAACAGTCAGGAACGTGAATCTTTTAACCACCTATTTATAACATGTCCTGATGCTAATTATTTATGGAAGTTGTTTGCAGCAGCTATGGGCATGCAAGGTCCATTCCGTCAGATGAGACAAACTATCTACAAGTGGTGGACAAAGGACTGTGTAGCTAAATTAACACCTCTGTGTAGAGCCATGCCATCTTTCATCATTTGGCAATTGTGGAAAAGGAGAAATATGGTCTTACATGGGAAGTATCACTAGACATGCAATGGTGTTGGAGATCAATAGAAATGTATACTTCATTGCAAGAGCAAGGTACCCTTGGTTGGTAGAAATGCCTAACACCTTGCCAGAGATTGTACAATTTCTGGAAAGTTATACACCTCTCATAAGCACCAAGGTGATACGGTGGAAGTGCCCTAAGGGAAAGAGATACAAATACAACTCTGATGCTTCTTGTCAAGTCAACCATGACCTGTGTTCCAAGGCATTTTGCATAAGAGATGGTCAAGGAGATTTGGTTTATGCGAGAGCTAGCAAGTTGGAGTTTTGTTCAGTATTAGAGGCTGAAGTTAAAGGATTTAAATATGGTTTATTGTATTGCTTAAGCCATAATTTTTTACCTCTGATAATGAAAACAAATTCGTTAATCATTAAGAAGATCTTGGATGGGAATTGGGAAGTTCCTTGGTTTATTTCAGCAGACATAAGGGAGATCAATAAAGCTATGATCAATAAAGAAGTGGCAATGGGTCATACATTTCGAGAAGGAAATTCACCGGCAGACTTCTTAACTAATTTTATTGTTGATTTTGCAGGTGAAGATATCCAGTTTAATCATACCAATGAACTACCAAATCAGGCAAAAACTTTACTACAGTTGGACAAGCAAGGAACACCAATTCTCAGACTCAAGAAGGTCAAAACAATCATTTTAAGCATTCACAATGAAGACAAATGTGCATAATAAGTACTCAAGGACTGTAAGATCGAATGTGCAACACATGGAATCTCTGAACAAATAACAAGGCATGTTGTTTGAGGGTTACCTCGGTCTAACATCTTGAAGGATTGAGTTGATCTAAACCACAACTTGAGACAGTGGTATCAGTTCTATGGAGCTCAGCCTGCACAAGTTATGGAAAAGGTTAACACAACTCTCTGAGGTAATTTCTTTGTCATAAGGGAAGGGGCATACATGATTTGTTGGGTTTGAATCCAAGCTGGGAGTGGAAGAAGTCATTAATGGAGTCGAATTCATGGCAGTAGTGAGACTTGGTACTGCCGAAGTGAATCTCACCCAAGCTCGTGGATACATGCTTCGAAGTCGGCAAAAAAGGTAAGGCAAACTGGAGCTCCACTGAATCGAATTTGAAGATGAAAGGTGTGAGGATCTTGGTCCTTCTCTAGAGACTTCCCTTTTCTTTAGATCTGTTGTTTTTTTTGTCTGGAATTTGTAATTCCTTTTTGTTCGTCTGGGGCTATCTTAACCAAGCCTGTATTTTTCTCCTTTTTTAATAAATGGACCATTGGTCCAAGTTGAACAGAAAAAAAGAAGAAACACTTCATTTCATTTATCAATTATCACCAAATTCGGATCTAAGCTTGGAGAAGTACAATATTAATTTTCTTTTTGAGCAAGCAAATGCTCTGCAATGTCTATTTTCTATCTTCTACTTTGCAATAATGAATAATTCTTAGATTTATCCCAATTGGGTAGAAATAATAATACACAATTAAACAAATCTCAATTTTGTCATTAAAACCTTCCAAAGGAAGTATCTTCAACATCAAGTTTGTTTTTGCCCTTAAACTTTTATATTTCACTTGCATTGCATTGGTGGAACGTCGATGCAGAACGTCCAGTGTTAATTAAGGTGTTGCTTTATCTTTTTCTATCCCAATGATGCCTGCATTTGGATCTGTAGATTGTCGAAGACACTGATGTTTCTAGACAATTTCTCCTTTTCTAGTCGGTGTTGAGCCAACGGAACGCCTATGCATTTTTTTGGACGTCAATTCCTCACCGATGTATTTTAATAATGTTTTGTGCCAAATCATTCATTATTCATTTTCCAAGAAATTCTTGCACACAAGAAAACAATGACCTAAAATTTTCTTCATTAGCGATAAAACATAACACTAATTCATGAATAAGAGTCTAATATTGATAAAATACCAACTCATCACATGTTAGCGGACTTTTTTCTAACCCAATTTTCAATTTTGTAGGTACTCAAAGATTAACATAAACTAATTCTATACAGAGATCCCAAATGAAGGAAAAACTATAATAATCATGGACTAGATTCAAATTTAAGTCATACAGGTATAGGAAATTTGAACCACGCGAAATCCTCTCCTTGACCCTAGCCTAGCCACCTCTAATATCCACGAATATGGCCAGTCCGGCCACTAGTTAGCCCACTCTGGCGGCTGGCCAGTCATCCTTCTCGATCACCCCAGAGAACTTTCCTTCACTACCACTTAAGCCTTTAACAACCATGGAGAATCTGCCTAAGAGCCGAGTTACATCACAACAAGGGATGTACACAAACTTGTTAAACCTTTGAATCTTAATACCACTAGGGATAATAATAAATCCAATGTTGAACCCATCCCATTCAAGTCAGTCACATACATTGATGGAATCCAGGGTTAAATGGACAGGAGAAGAGGTGGATTGGATGAATATAATTGAGGATTTGACTTATCCTGTAGTAGGTAAATTCTCATATGGATGGCCAGATTTAGAAGATCTACGGATTCAAATACCAAAACAACTCAATGTGAATGGTGATGTGAAGATTGGGTTATTACGGAATAGGCATATTCTCATGAGATTTAATTTGATGGAGGATTTTGTAAATCTTACCTCCAAAAATGTTTACTACATCACGGTTAAGGATGGGTATTCATACCAAATGCGACCTTTAATTTATGATGCAAGATTTAAGGCTGAAGAGGAGACAACCCAAGCAATGGCCTGGATTTTATTTAGCTACGGCGGTAGGGAAACCCATTCATCTTGATGGGGCTACAATAAATAAGACGATACCTAGTTGTGCAAGGGTTAAGGTGCAAGTAGACTTATGTGATGATCTGCCATCATATGTTGAAATGAAGATTGTCAATGTTGGAACTAATAAGTCATGGGTGGAGAAAGTGAAGGTTCAGTATGATGCCTTACCCAAATACTGTGTGGAATGCAAGCTACAAGGGAATAATGCTATGGAGTGTAAGGTGTTGCATCTAGAATTGCAGCAATTGTACACGGAGAACAGAGACAAAGAGCTGAATAAGAGAGAAGATAAAGAGGAAGGGGAATTAGAATATACAACAACAAGGGGTATAGGAGATCAAATGAGGTTCCCTCGACAAAATTGGAACCCAACAAAGAGAAGGTTTATCAAGGAACGTAATAAAATTCAAACGCAAGTGACTGTTTCGCCAGAGAAAACTTTTTGTGCCAAAAACCAATTTTATATATTGGCCGGGGCGGAAAAAGGGGAAGGGCATAAAGATGAAGATTCAAACGTTATTACAACAATGGTGAATAATGAGGGCGAAAAAAAAGAACATATCAACGAAGGACTGGATATCTAAGTCTTTTCCTCAACTTTTGGATGATGGTGCAACATTAAGTCATGTGGTGGAAACGAGTCCTGCAAAACACATACAAGAGGGACTGAATGTAAAGACACAAGAACCTAATGCAAAAATGAATGAGAAGGATGCAACATTAGAGAAGGTTGTTACCTTGGCACAAGAGAATTCCAGAAATGCAAAAGCTGGTCAGGTAACACCTACTAAACAAGTGCAGTACATGAATCAAGACCAGAACAGTATGTTTCAACTAACTGTACATGCAGAAAATGTAGAAGAAACAAATGATAACATGTTGGTAGTGGCACAAGTAAAAGGAATGCAAAAAGTCAAGCAGGATGCTATATACATTGTTCAAAGTCCTATAGTGATGCAAACTGATAAAACACAAGTGTGGCTAGAAAATGCAGAGGATCCTAATACAGTATTGCACAATATTGTATCACATAATATTGAAGATGAGATAGAAGAGCATGGCCAAATTAAGAAGGGTGAAAATGAGATTAGAGCAAGAGAGCAGTTACAAGATGATGGAGATTTATCTCCAAGAGTGATCAACTCTCTAAAGTCTGCCAATAAAGGGAAGAAGCAAAACGAAAACAATCTTCCTGTAAGAATTCAACCAAAGAGGAGTGTGAGTGTGGGATCTCTGCGAAATAAATCATGATTAAAGCTCTTATTTGGAACATAAAATCTGTGAAGTCTCAAAGGGCTTTTCAGAGGGTCAAATGCTTGGCAATTTTCATAAATTTTATTTTATTGCTCTCCTTAAACCATTACAACAAGTCAGGACAATTAATAAATACAGAAGGAGATTGAGTGCTCTAGAAGCCTTTCACAATAGAAATGGAAAAATTTGGGTGTTTGTAAATAATGGCTTTAATGCCACAGTAGTCAGCAATTCAGATCAACAATTGTCATTAATGGTACATAATCTTGATATGGATTTAAAGTTCACTATCACCATTATTTATGCAAAATGTGATAAGGAGCAGAAGAGGAATTTATGGGATAATCTATACTCTTTATCCATTGGCATGACTACACCTTGGATAGTTGGAAGAGATTTTAATGTGGTGCTTAATGGGGAAGAAAATATTGGAGATATACCAGTGACTGCTGCAGATATTGAAGACTTTCTAAACTGTATAAAATCTTCTGATCTATCACAAATCTCTTTCAAAAGGTGTCCATTTACTTGGTGGAATGGGAGAGCTGGAGATGAGTGTATATTTGAGAGGTTGGACAGAATATTACAAAATGCAGAATTTCAAAATTTCTTCTCTCACACTGTGGTATAGCACCTTCCAAGACTGGCTCAGATCACGCACCTATTACTTTGTTGTGATAACAAAGTTAATAAAGTCAGGAAGCCTTTCAATTTTTTGAAGTTTTGGGTGGAGCATAAGTAATTTCTGGATGTAGTACGGAAGAACTGGGACTTAGTTAATTCTGATAATCCTTTTCTATACTTCAAGAGAAAGAGTAAATATGTTAAGAAGGCTCTGTCTATGTGGAGCAAAGAAACCTTCGGAGATATATTCAAACAGTTGTTATAAGAGAAGAGGCCGTTAGAATTAAGGAGAAGCACTTTAAAGAATCACCTAATCATGATAATAGAGCAGTGATGCAAAAGGCAAGGGCAGAGTATACTAAATATCTTCGGTTAAAGGAAATGTATTGGCAACAAAAGGCTGGGTATGATTGGTTTGAAAGTGGGGATAGAAATATTAGATTTTTTCATAGTCAGTAAAAGGAAGGAGAATAAGTTGAAGGTGAGTAAGATAATGGATGAATATGGATGTTGGTCGGATCAAGAGGTTGAAATTACTGAGTAGGCTATTAAGTTCTATCAGAAACAGTTCACTCAAGAGAGGGATTCTACTGACTTTTCACTACTAAGTCACATAGTAATGATGATTACAGAAAAAGACAATGGCTTGCTGGGGGAAATACCAGGAGAAGGGGAAGTGAAAAAGATTGTTTTTAATCTATATAGTGATAGTGCATGTGGGCCAGATGGTCTTTCGGGGATCTTTTATAAAACATGTTGGGAGATAATCAAGAGGAATATGGTAAGGATAGTTCAATCCTTCTTTGAAGGTAGTACTCTCCCAAAATCTACCACTCATGCTAATCTAGTGCTTATTCCTAAGAAAGAAAATATTCAATCTTTCTCAGATATGAGACCTATCAGCCTGAGTAATTTTATCAACAAGATTCTTTCTAGAATTCTTCATGACAGATTGAGGGATATTTTGCCAAGGGTGGTATCTATTAATCAATCAGGCTTTGTTCAAGGCAGAAACATAATAGACAATGTTTTGTTAACTCAGGAGATTGTTTCAGTTATTGGTAAGAGAGGAAAACCTTATAATGTGATAATAAAGTTAGACATGACAAAAACATATGACAGGGTTTCTTGGTTTTTCCTGATGAAAGTGCTAAGGAAGATGGGGTTCTCTAATATGATAGTAGTTGTGATATGGAGATTGGTGGCAAATAATAATTATTCTATCTTGCTCAATGGCTAGAACTTTGGGTTTTTTCACTCGACTAGAGGCATTAAACAAGGAGACCCTTTATCACCAGCTCTCTTTATCCTGGTTGCAGATGTGTTGTCTAGAGCATTAAATTAGTTGTTTGAGGATGAGTTATTTGTTGGTTATGGATTACCTAAGTGGAGTACTAAGTTGAATCATCTTGCATATGCTGACGATACTATTAGTTTATCCTCTTCTAATGAATATTCTCTGAGGAAAATTATGCAGGGCCTACAACAATATGAATCACAATCAGAATAGAAGGTGAATAAAGAAAAAGGCTTTTTCTACATGCATCAAAATACTTCTAGGTCTATCACAGAAAAGGTAGGTGAAATAACTGGCATGATCAGGGGTATTTTTCCTTTTAATACCTGGGTTCCTTGTATCTCATTCAAAAAAAAGGAGCATTTTGCTTAATTGATTGAGAGAGTAAGGAGCAAAATTCAAGCTTGGAAGGGGAGGATGCTGTCATTTGGAGGAAAAGAGGTGTTATTGACCAGTGTATTACAGAGTATCCCTATTTATATTTTATCAGCCATTTTTCCTCCACAATGTGTCATTAAAGAGGTTCATAGATTGATGTCTGGAACTCTAAGGTAGTAGGAATGAGCAAACATTGGTCAACATGGGAAAAAAATGTGTATGCCCAAACAAGAAGGTGGTTTAGGTCTTTGTTTGATATTTCAAATGCTATGTGTGCAAAGCTGTGGTGGAAATTTAGAACACAAAACTCTTTGTGGTCTAACTTTCTCTGGAATAAATATTGTAAAAAACAAATCCCAACCTTAGTTCAATGGAGAGGTGGGTCTCAATAGTGGAAAGCTATGTTGATGCAAAGGGAAAAAGTGGAACAACACTTGTGGTGGGAACCTAAGGGTGGTACATCTACTATTTGGTATGATAACTGGACCAAGTTGGGACCATTCTTCTATAGGCCTTCAGATGTAGCATCTTGTCATCCTTTAAAAGATATTTCTGAATTTTTAAATGAAGATGGATGGAATCTGATAGTAATGAAGGAGATGTTGCCTCAGTATATGGTGGATCATTTAGAAAAAGAGATGAGGTATGTCATTGGGAGAATACTGGGACTTTCCTTTATGGACGAAAACCAATAATGGAAAGTTTTCACTAAAAAGTGCTTGGGAACTATTGAGACAAGAACATGTCGTGGATGAAGATTTACAAAGTATTTGGGTAAGAAGCCTACCTTTTAAAATCTCCTTTCTAAACTGGAGAATTTGGTTGGGTATATATCCAGTTGCATCAATTATAAATACCTGGAATCGACAAATCTCTCAAGATTGTGGATGTTGTCAAGTACCAAAGAGAGAAATGATTGAGCATTTGTTTTTGAAAGGGGATGTAGCAAATAAGGTGTAGTAGACAATAGATCGAACTTAAAGCAAAGTATAAGATTATGGAAGGATATGGAAGGCAATAGTAGATCAAAGACGGTATTTCATATTGTTCCATTTGTTGTGATATGGGGTATTTCAAAAAGAAGGAATATTGTGCTTTACGGAGGTCAATATCGTGTTGGAAAATTATTCTGGGAAATAGATACCATCTTGGACAGGTTCATGAAAGTAAGGTGCAAAATGTTGACTTTAGAAGAAAAATGGTCAGAGTTGATAGATTTGTTACAAGGCTATAAAGTGGAGTACTTTTCAAAAGTGGTCAGGTGGTTCCCTCCCCCTATCAGATGGTTAAATGTAATACTGATGGGGCTTCAAAACGAAATCCTAGATTAAGCTCAGTTGCATTTTGTATCAGAGATCATACCGGTGATTTGGTGTTGGCTATTGGAAAAAGAATTCAGGATGTTCCTAGCTTGAAGGCTGAAGCAATAGCTATTAAGGAATGTCTGGAATACTGTCATAGAATGAACTACAAGAAGATTATTTTAGAGACTGATTCATGGAGCTTGGTTCAAATTTTACAAGGGACGTGGGAGAGTCCTTGGAATGTGATTTTGGAGATTAAGTCGATTAGATCTCTTAAGGAGGGCAATACTCTTGCTGATTTTTTTAATTAACTTAGCTTTTGATTTTGCAGGGGAAATTAATTTCCACAATGCAGACGAGCTACCAGCAAAAGGGAGATATATTCAAAACTTGGACAAATTAGGGAGTCCTAAGATCAGAAGAATTGTGAGAAAGTAATAGCCTACATCTACTGTATAATAAGTTCATGCGCAACAACAATCAGTCAAAACAAAATAGATGCTAATCAACTACAACGGAAAAGGAAAGCATGTATGAAGCTATTTCATGGGTTTTTTTTTAATTTATCACCTGGTGAGAGCTTAGGGTGAGATAGAATCCAAAATCCGCTCAAGTTTCCCTCGACTCATGTGGTCTTGATTAACGTCTGATTTTCTTAGATTGGTAGCTTGAAACAGTTAATCACAGTTAGAGATTCACAAAAAAATCTGATTTTCATTCCTTTAGACCTGATGGTGGTATTAACTTCTTGCAAGTTCAATCCATTGACCTAGAGTAATGAGAAAAAAAAATTGTAAGATGAGAGCTTGAAGGTACTTAGCTTAAGAGCATGCTGATTATTTTACTCGAAAAATAAAATAAAAGAAAAAAAAAATGACTAAGTTTTTGAAAAATCAATTAAACTTATGATTTAAGAGAAATCGAATTTACAGAAGAAACAAAGTCGCCACTTAATTTTTTAGTAAAAATCAAGAAAAATTCCAAGTTTTTCAAAAGACTTAAAAAAATAAAATCAATTGAAATAGGGTTCGAGTTCAATGTACATTTCGAGAAGGTGTTAGACCCACGGAATGCCCGCTAACTTGCGGTTGACCGGTGATTTGACTAAAATGACCTTCAAGTAAACTTTCCAAATTTTAACTAAGTGAAGGAAATTCATTTTTTTATTTATTTACTTATTACCGTTATTTTTCTAATTAATTATTTTAAGGGGAAATAAACTACAGGGAGATCATTCTAAGGGGAAGTAACTTAAGTGTTGACAGTACTAATGTTAAAATAGAGCTAAATAATAAATAAAATATATATATAAGAAAAATAAATATTTTAACTTCTGAATATAAAGAGAAACGGCTATCTTCAGGAAATTAATTAAGTTAAACCAAAGATCAAATAATTTTTTAATTGATACAATAATAGATAAGAAGTCCGAAAATAAATATCAAATTTGGGCCTTTGGCCCAAATTCCCAAATCTTGAACCTGTCCTAAGTCTAAAGTTGCCAAAATGATGGGTTATAGCCCATTTAAATCCAAAAGATGCTGGTACTCATTTTTATTGGGCCTTTGGGCCCATTTTTCACCACCCGGACTTGTTGGAAATTATTGAAGACTTTGGGCCCATTTGCCTTCAAAATTCAGCATATACATTCGACGTATATTGTTGCATACGACCTGTATCCAACCCATTTTGGGCTTTTCGAAACCTATATTTTTGTTTGATTTTTTTGTATTCCTGTATTCTGATATTTTTGACTTGCATCTCAATGTTTCATCGTGTATATTGACGTATACCGCTGCATATAGCCGATATACAGCCCATGTCTCTATTTTTCAGCATGTGTTTCGTCTTTGATTTTGACCAGTTCATCGATTTCCTGCTGGTAGACTCAAAGATAAAGAAATTTGGGCCTTCATGACCCAAATGACATGCAAAGGGAGGAGGAGGGAGTTCATGGTGAATCGCACAAAAAAAAGATTAATATTCGGATGACAACATTATAAAGAAATGAAATGATCTTGCACCACTAAGGGGAAATGAAACAAGGACTTGTCATATACAATTGAAACCAACAAAACACATAAGTACAGACAAATTGATTACTCCAAGCTGCTACATTGACAAAGAAACATTCATGAACAAGCAAATGACACAACTAAGCTTCTTTGATATATCTAAATAATCAAATGTCACTGCCAGAAAATTGGTCATACTAAACAAAGGGCTTATGCTTAATTGTACCATTTGCTTATACCAAGTTAAATAAGAGAAGAAAACTTTAGACATCAACAATAACACTTAATTTCTAGAAAAGAGAAAAGCATGCTTCCAGGAAAATACTAAGACACCTAAAACAACCAATACTTATTGAATAAGGAGAAAAATGGATACCACGTGCCTTAACAAATTATGCTCAATTTAGAGACATAAACTAAAGCATATCCGAACAAGGAACTGGAGACAAACTTGCTAAAAAAAATGAAATCATATAGGTTGACACTACTCTATCATAGGAAGATTTCAGCTCAGACCCAATAGGAGACTCGGCCAATTTATCACATACAAGACATCAGTCTGTGAAACACTCACATGGATAGATAACAACACTTCAAATCGAAAGGGTTAAAACACTCAACTAAAAATCCAAAATAGTAGATATGAAGACACTAAATGAACTCGAAATATTGTTGTCTTGCTTCATTCTTCAAACTTAAGGTGAAAGAACGAAGGATGCGACAGCAAACACTACACATTCACAACGGTCAGAAGAAAACTTGGACGAGTATAACAGTTGACAACTAAACAAAAGGGCAGCTAGGGACACAAAGAGACAATAAAGATGATAGAACAACAAAGCCAACACAAACATATATTCTATCAACTCGAACTAACTAGCTTATCTATATGGAATGGCAAGGAATACACAACCGATTATATTCAATAGGGAATATTAACAAGGTGGTAAGCAACAAATATATCACAACATTTAATTTGCAAATAATAAGAGTGGAAAATAAACTATATATCAGATCATGGAAGTCGAAATCACCTATAAAAAAGGATTTCGAGCTTCACGAATGAACCACAACTTTTACAGCTCACCAATCGAGATAGTAGTGAAATAAGAAGATTCTAACAAAGAGGACATGAACTTGGTAGGGAGGGAGGGAGGGGGGGGATATATCAAACCTTCAACGAAAATAGAAAACAAACAATAACCATGGACTTTCAAACAAATTTCATCACGAATTTGCAGTCAACAGTGAGTCAAAAGAAAAACACTCTAAAATGAAATACTAACATATAAGCAACTTACACAGTTGAGAGTCAAACAAATAACACATTAAGAGCAAAATATATTTGAAGCGAAATGAGTATTACCTTTTGAGGTGCAGCGAAACTGGGACGGCTGACGAGCTTGGAAAGCAGCAACTTTCGATGACTCCGAGAGATTCCGGTGAACAAAGAAACAAGCAAAAGACTCGAGCAAAGACTGAACTTTCACTCTCTTTGCTTCTGAAAACCTACTCCCAAATATTTATATGTAAATGTTTATAGCTAGTAATTTACTGTATTTTCTCTCAAATTCCAACTAACTCCTCCAATTTTTTTCTCCCCCTTTCAATAGTGAATCATAAGCAACATATATAGAAGGGAAATTTAGGGTTCCCAACTTGGGGGGAAACGGATGAAATCCAAATAAGACAAGGGCCCATTCAAAAATTCAAACTCCAAATACCTTTCACAATTCGGGATAAACATTTTTCTCTGAAAGTTTGCCCCATTCTGAAAGAGGGAAAGGGGTAGGACGGTTGGGATCAACTCCATCGTCCTTGGGGCGCAACGTGGCATCATCTCGTAGCCCCAAGGATGAAAATGCGTGCTTTTGCTGATGTTGCGACTATAATCTAAGAGAGACGCGAAGAAGAGGACAAAGAAGACGCAGCGTACTGCATGTGCGCATAGACGTCGTGATTTCCATTTGGGATCCTTGTTGCTGCTAGATGCAGAGTTCCATGAACTCGCTTTCATGTGAAGAATAAGAGACGCGTATAGGGTCATTTTGGAGTCGTTCACGCGACTGCCATTTGGATCACTGTTATCGTTGTTGTTACGTCGTGTATCGATGTGAGCAGATGTGAACTCGCTTCACTGTTAATTGAAGGAAGCGCTAAAGGATCGGGTCAGGAGGAGGAATTGGATTGGGTCGGTTTGGAGTTTGAAAAGGGAAATTGAAATGGGGCTGCTGAAACGTTGAATAAAACTGATGAATTTTGGATCCTAAAAATCGTTGGGGCCCAATTCCTTTGAAATGTTGATCAAGATTAAGGATGCAAGAGATGGCCATACATTCAATTAGGAAAATAGCCGAATAAAAAAGAGGCAAACTTATCCCACTTAACTTTAAAACTTAGCCAAATTGAATCAATTAGCGAATCTGGCTAATCAACAAAACAAGACGAATTAACATCAATTAGTGAGCTTCTTAATCTTAACAAAAATAAAATAATTTACTTAATTATAAAATAATTAATTTAAATACAAACTAATTAATGCAAAACTGCAATTATGATTTAAACTAAACAAAATTAAAACAAAATATTTTGATATAATTTTCAAATAGTTATAAAATATACTAATTACATATATAACTATATGAAATACATTTATTATTCAAAATACTATAAAAATCAACTGAAAATACTTAAAATAACCTTGAAACTATTTGAATTTTATAAAACTAATTATTCTAAGTCGTTTTGAAATTAAGAAGCTCGTGAATTATTTCTTATCGGGGAGGGTCAAAATTGGGTGTCAATAACTGTCCCGCATTTTACTTGGATTGATGCAAGAAATTCGAGGAAAATGAAATTGACTAATCCAATTTTGACCGACCACATCTTTAACTTTTGGAAAAGGGATTTGGTACGGACTTTAAGAATTATGGCCGAACCCTGGAGCTGGGTTTCCTACATATCTCAGGATATATGATAATTCAGGCCACTTGTAGTTCTATACGCTTGATTTCACGCACGATTTTGAAAGAATTCAAAAGTTATCCTGATACCGAATTATGAAGGGATCGGAATGCTCGAGAAAAATATTTAAGAGCGAATGTTGGAATACAACCGAGTTTTCAACATTGAGTTCGCCTACATATCCCTCACTCTGGAAATCAGGCTGTTTGTAGTTTGACTCAATCGGTTGAAAAGGAAATCTATTATGAAAGATAACCTTTGGTTTTGGAAAAATGACAAGTAAGTCGGGTATGAAAAGAAGGCTTGCAAACTCTTAGCCATGAATGTGGCGCGCTTCACACCCATAATTAAGAACTATCACGGACATAGTTTCCAAAGCTCTTGGTGCATTGTCACTTAGATTGGAAAGTTGCTTCCGGCAAACCCAAAATTTTCTGGATGCGAAACTGAAACCGATAAACCTAAGAAAAGCCCACATGCCTTCTGATAGGGGTGTGGTTTGATTGTGGTGGAAGTCGCTCCTCTGCTCGCGTCCTAAGAGTTTGGCACTCCTCTTTGGACTATGTCCCAGTTCGCTGCTAAGAAAAGTTCCACGATGTGCTGCATCATTTTTGGTGTCGTCCGCACCTGTGGTTTGTTTTAGAGAATCCATTCTTTCGGATGCTCTCGACAAATACTGAGATAAAACTCATTAACATAAAAACTGCAATTCAAATGGAAGACAATGTCTTTTACCGTGTTAACAATTAATTATTCTCCTTGAACATTTGACGTCAACTCCATCGGGTTTGACGTAAAGCAAATAAATCTTGCGTCTCATATTTGCACTATAATCTTCAATGTACTCTTCTTTTGATGTCAAAGTAATAAAATAGGCTGATGTAATATGTTGATAGTTCTCTTGATGCCGTTGTTGGTGGTTCTATTGATGTCGTTTTTGCAGAGAAAATGATGCAACCGATGTTGATCTTCTTGTGATGGGTTAATCTTTCTCTTGTGATGTATTACTCTTTTTTCTTGATGCATGACTCCTTTCTCTTGCAATGCAAGACTTTTTTTTCTCTTGCGATGCATGACTCTTTCTCTTGCGGTTCGTGACTCTTTTCTCTTGCGATGTATGACTTCTTTCTCTTACGGTGCATGACTTTCTTTTGCTATGCATGAATTCTTCTTCTTGCTATGCATGAATCTTCCTCTTGCTGTGTATGAATCCTCCTCTTGCGATGCATGACTTCTTCCTCTTACTATGCATGCCCCTCTTCCTCTTGCTATACATGACTCATTTATCTTACTATGCATGACCCCTTTCTCTTGCTATGCGCGAATCTATTTCCTGCGATGCATGAATCTTCTTTCTTGCGATGCATGACTCTTTTCTCGCAATGCATGAATCTTCTCTTGCAATGCATGAATCTCTTTCCCGCGATGCATGACTTCTTTCCCTTGTTATGCATGACTTCCTACTATTGCTATGCATGATTTCCTTCTCTTGTTGTGAATAATTTCCTTCTCTTGCAATACATGACTTCCTTCTCTTGCTATGCATGATCTTCTTTTCTGATGATGCCATCCCCGGTACCGAACGAAGATAATGCTTCACCGAGAAACATAGGTGATCTTCTGGATATCTTCTGGGTGGCGGTATCGTCTCAATTGACAATATGATGAAATGATCCTCGGAGTAATGGTTACATCTCATTCGACAAACAATATAAATAACCTTCAGGGTAAGAATATTATCATATCTGATAATATAATGTAAATAAACGTCTTCCAGGTATCTTTAGTTGCTGGAAAATAATAATATTACTCTCTTCGTGGTTTTCATTTGTTCCATCTCCGAACACAGTTGCGATGTTCGCTTTGAACCTTGTTTTGCTGAGAATTTGAATAAAATAATGTTACCCATATTTCCAACTCTTTGGTACAAGAAATATAAAACTTTTCCTGCATCCACAGAAAAATTGTTGGTTTAAAGTGAACTGATCTGTGTCGATTCTTTCGATTGTCTGCTCCTTGTCTTGCTATCTCCGACTGATTTCTCCGATCTCCCGCTTCTTGATAGATAAGACAAGACATTTTTATGCAAAATAATTGAAGCATGAAAGAAAGCTTTTAAGGAAAGTAAGTTTTCAAAAAATAAATATTTGGAAAAGGTCGCTGCCAAGTGTCATGTCACGTCGAGCTTTTAGCGAACGCCTTTGAAGTTGATGCTCCAAGGTCTATATGATTACTTGCTGGGAAGTGTTCAAAGTTGTTCCAAACTTCCGATGAACCTTATTGAAATTTTTGAGGTCCTCTTCAAAAAAAAAATCCCAGTAAACTGCCTTGGCGTAACTGAACTGTTGATGAACAAACCATGGAATTTTTAAGATCCTTTCAAAAATTCTGTCCCAATTGTAATTTTCAATGTAACTTCAGTCTTGACTTTGTTGGAGAGATCTTCTTCTTGAGAATTTTTTAGTTCCTATTGTACAAAAAAATAGAAATCTTTCGAGAGATATGGCCGAGCCCTTGTGGCGCCTACGTATCCCGTTGAGGCAGGAATCAGGTCAAACGTAGTTCCCCATCTCGAGGATTAACAAAAACAGTAAAAATTAAACAAGGAACTAACCGAGGCAGACATAGGCCACTTACGTATCTCATTCTTGAGAATTCAGGTCGAACGTAGTTCAGATAAGGAAAAATATTAAAAGGGATAAAGGGGGTGACCGAGGCCAACATAGGCCTCATACGTATCTCATTCTTAAGAATTTTGGTCAGACGTAGTTTATTACAGAGGGATAAAATTCTAGACAAAGACGATTACAAGAAAAATAGAACGATTACAAAGAAGACAGAAACACAAACTGAAGCTTCACACATAATATCTCTTGACAGCATCTGAGTTGATCAGTTTTGGCTATTCGGTGCCATCCATCTCCGACAGGACCAAGGCACCTCCAGATAACACATTGCGAACCATGTAGGGTCCTTGCCAATTTGGTGCAAATTTCCCTTTGTACTCGTCCTGAAGAACCAACCAATTTCAAATATTCTGGCTCATACACTCTTGTGGAAAGCACGAATCATTCTCAGTCGATAAAGTTGACCGTGGAAAACAACAACCATTCTCTTCTCATCAATCAATGTTAGCTGGTCAATCCGCTTGCGAACCCATTCGCAATCATTCAACTCAGCTTCCTGGATGATTCTCAATGAAGGTATTTCAACTTCGACAGGTATAACTGCTTCTGCTCCATATACTAGCAAGTATGGAGTAGCTTCATTTGACGTTCTGACAATCGTTCTATATCCCAACAAAGCATATGGCAACATCTCATATTAACCTCGATGATTGTCAATCATTTTCCTCAAAATCTTCTTGATGTTCTTGTTGGCGGCTTCTACAGCTCCATTCATTTGGGGACGATAAGCAGTTGAATTTCGTGAGTAATCTTGAACTGTTCACATATCTCTCTCATCAAATGACTGTTGAAATTCGCTCCATTATTAGTAATGATGGATTCTAGTACTCCAAATCTACATATCAAATTGTTGCGAACAAAATCAGCTACAATTTTCTTGGTTACCGATTTGTACGAGGTTGCTTCCACCCACTTGGTAAAGTAGTCAATGGAAACCAAAATGAATCTGTGTCTGTTAGAGGCGGCTGGCTCAATTGGACCAATTACATCCATGCCCCCAGCTACAAATGGCCAAGGTGAACTCATAACATTGAGTTCATGAGGTGGCACTCGGATCAAATCACCATGTACTTGACATGTTTGACATTTCTGCACAAACTTGCAACAGTTATGCTCCATAGTCATCCTAAAATAACCGGCCTAGAGGATCTTCCTAGCCAAAGTGAGCCCATTCATGTGAGTACCACAAACTCCGGAATGTATTTGTTCCAGAAGCTTTATAGCTTCACTAGCATCAACACCTCTGAGAAGACCTAAATCTGGAGTCCTCTTATAAATGATTTCCCCACTTGCAAAGAAATTGAGGGCCATACGGCGTATCGACTTCTTCTGGTTGAATGTTGCATTCTCAGGATAAGTCCTGGTCTCTAAATACCTTTTGATGTCAAAATACCAAGGTAAACCATCTGGTTCAGCTTCAACATGTGAACAATGGACAGGCTGCTCTTTTACCTCTATATCCAAGGGATCAACATAAGTTGTATCTGGATGTTTAATCATTGAGGCAATGGTGTCAAGAGCATCGGCCAACTCATTTTGTGTCCTGGGAGTGTGTCTGAACTCGGTCTTGTGGAATCTTTTGCACAACTTCTGTATATACTGCACGTACGGTGTAATCTTTGGGTTCTTCACGGCCCATTCTCCTTGAACTAGGTAATTAGCAAATATGAATCTCCAATAACCAATAGCTCATGAACGTTCATATCAATTGCCATCTTCAGATCAATGATGCAAGCTTCATACTCAGCCATGTTGTTTGTGCAATCAAATCAGAGTTTAGTCGCCATAGGATAATGCTGACCAGTTTCTGACACTAAGACCGCTCTGATACCTTTCCCTTGGTGATTTGCTGCTCCATCAAAGAATATTCTCCAACCAAGGTATGCTTCAGAAATATCTTCACCACAAATGTAATTTCTTCATCGGGAAAATAAGTCTTGACCGATTCATACTCTTCATCAACTGGATTCTCTGCAAGATGATCAGCGAAGGCCTGTGCTTTTATCGCCTTTTAAGTCACATACACAATGTCAAACTCACTCAAAAGCATTTGTCATTTAGCCAACTTCCCGTTCGGCATTGCATTCTGAAAAATATACTTCAATGGGTCCATTCTAGAGATAAGATATGTGGTATACGAAGACAAATAATGTCTCAACTTTGGAGCAATCCTGGTCAAAGCACAACATATCCTCTCTAAAAGAGTGTAACGGGACTCATATGTAGTGAATTTCTTGCTCAAGTAGTAGATAACTCACTCTTTCTTCCCTGTTTCATCATATTGACCAAGCACGCATCCAAATGTGTTATTCGAGACAGACAAATACAGTAACAATGGACTTTCTTCTCGTGGAGGAACCAACACCGGTGGATTGGACAAATAGTTCTTGATGGCATCAAAAACAATCTAACATTCTCCGATCCACTTGGTCAAGGCATATTTTTTCAACAACTTGAAGATGGGCTCACACACCATGGTGGATTGAGCTATGAACCGGTTGATGTAGTTAAGCCTTCCTAGGAAAATCATCACCTCTTTCTTGGTCTTCAGAGGAGGTAACTCTTACATCGCTTTGATTTTGGAAGGATCAAGCTCAATGCCTCTTCTGCTAACTATGAATCCCAACAACTTTCCAGCCGGCACTCCAAAAGTACATTTGGCAGGATTTAACTTCAAATTGTATCGACGCAGGCGATCAAAGAAGTTTCTCAAGTGAGTCAAGTGATCCGAACTCTCATGGGATTTGATTATGACATCATCTACATATACCTCAATATCCTTGTGAATCATATCATGAAAGATGGTTGTCATAGTCCTCATATAAGTAGCACTGGCATTCTTGAGACCAAAATGCATCACCTGATAATGATATACACCCCAAGGCATAATGAAGGCTATTTTTTCTGCATCTTCTTCATCCATCAGGATCTGGTGATAGCCCACGTAGCAATCCACAAACGACTGCATCTCGTGCTTAGCACAGTTATTAATGAGAATGTGGATGTTTGGTAATGGAAAATTGTCTTTTAGGCTTGCTTTGTTGAGATCTCTGTAGTCGACACAAATTCTGATCTTTCCATTTTTCTTTGCCACTAGAACAACATTGGCTAACCAAGTCGAATATTGTGTCACTTCTACCACCTTAGACTTAATTTGCTTGGTAATATCCTCTTTGATCTGTAAGCTCAACTCAGGCTTAAACTTCCGAGTCTTTTATTTTACTGGACTGAAATCTGGATTAATCAGCAACTTGTGGGACACTATATTCGTACTCAGCCTGTCATATATCTGTAAAACCAGGCAAATACATCAATATATTCTCTAATCAAATTAACCAGGTCCCTTCTTTGAGCTTCAGTCAAATGGACGTTGATTCTTACTTCTTCAACATATTCCTCATATTCGAGATTCACAGTTTCAATTTCTTTTAAATTCAGCTTGTGTAAATTCTCGAATTGTCGAAACTCTTTAGTAACTTGTTCGGGTACCTCATTTTCTTCTTCATATTCCTTGCATTCGTCATTACCTACCTCATTTCGTTCACTTGGCTCATGACCTTGGCAGGTTTTAAATTAATATTACTGAAATCATAAACAAACAAAGTTAGGAAAGTAAAATGTAAACAGATAAGTAAACAATTTTTTGATAAAAAAGGCTTTCATTTAAATTGAAAAACAAGCACAAACTTTGGCCATGGCTAAGGGCCATTTCGCCATTTTAAACATCACGGGGAAATTAAAAAAACTCAAACAAGTAAAAACTGCATAAAGAGTGGGTCTCGAGCCTCTTCCGGACTACCACCGATTTTAGAAACAACATAAACACATGTCTTTTCTATCAAGATACACGGGGAATAAGGAGCGGTGTAGAGGTCCAATTTTGCAATTGCTCCTCAGGTTCTGCATGATGGATGCCTGATGTCCCAGCCTCTTTCTCGATGACTGCATTAATCTCCTCAAAAAGGCCCCAGATTCCTTCCCCGAGACTACCATCATTGACATATTCTCGCACCGGGAATGACTGGTACAGATGAGGAATTGGTCTGGTCAATGCTTGATCAACACTCTTGTTCTTCATCTCTGCTTCATCATCTGTGGGGACATACCCCAAACCAAACTTTGCTCATTTGGCAGAAATTTGGATTGGCTCAACAATTCCTTGAAAATGCTTCCCCAATTCGAAACCTGGTTCGAAACCGCTCCGGAGTATAACAGTAGCAATCATCTTATACATAGAAGGCATATGAGGTTGTGGAGCCAAGTCATCATCGATGGCATTTACCAGCTCCACCGCGTAGAAATCACAACCTCAAGAGACATCATCAACGATCGGCGCATACCCATTGGAATGGCTACCTTCACCATGAATGACCAATTCCTGGTCCTTCCAAACAAATTTCATTAGTTGGTGAAGGGTAGAAGGCATATCCCCAACCATGCGGATAAACGGTCTTCCAGAAGCAAATTGTAACTGGTGTTGATGTCCAACACCTTAAACACCACATTGAATTCTGCAGGACCCATCTGAATTCCCAAGTTTACTGCCCCTATCGTGTCTCTTTGCACTCCATCGAAAGCTCTCACATTGACCTGGTTTTGTTGAACCTTTCCCAAGTCAAGTTTCAGTCGCTTGAGAGTCGAAAGTGGGCAGATGTTGAGACCGGATCCATCATCGACCAAGACACGATTTATTACCTTGTCCAGACACATAATGGTAACGTGAGAGCTTTGTTGTGCATCTTGCCTTCAAAGGGTAGCTCTTCGTCACAGAAACTAATGCGGTGTGCTCGAACAACTTAGTTTATCATGGCTACAAGATTATCACTGTTAGTGCCCACAGGCACATAAGTATCATCCAAAGCTTTCATCAAAGCTTGCCTATGCAGTTGTGAACTCATTAGCAGGGCCCATACAAAAATTTGAGCTGGTGTTTTCTCTAGATGCTTCACGATCGAGTAATATTTTGGTTGCATCTTTCTCCAGAACTCTTCTGCTTCAGCTTCACTAATTGGCCTTTTAGACTGATCCTTCTTCGACACTTCTTGAGCTAACTCTTTCAGTGTGTAACATCTATCGGATCTGGTCATGCCCTGAGTGGCAGTCGTTTCAATCACAAACTTCAGGCGGGTAGGAGCATATCTTGGAACCAACGCAACAACCTTCTCGGGTGTCATAATCACAAACTCTTTCTTCTCTCTAATGCCCAACGAAGCTACAGCTCTTTCCAATTCATCAGGAGCGATCGAAATTATTTCCTTTGTCACGCACCAATCCTCATTAGTCTCTATCATATTGATAGTGACGCCTCCTTGATTTGGCAAAGGATTACTATTGACATTGGGTGCGACATTCGGGAGATAGACCAATTTTTGGTCAATCAGGTCTTGGATCTTGTGCTTTAGGTTGATACTGTCCTTGGTATCATGTCCAACACCGTTGGAGTGATATGAGCACCTTTGATCAAGTCTGTAGAACCTTGAACTAGTGTCAACTGTCTTGGGCCCCACTAGATGAATATATCCTGCCGCAGTTAATCACTTGAACAACTTTGTTCAGCTTTCAATGAGCGGAGTAAAAATTCTAGCTGGCTTCTTCTCAAATCTAGGACGGAGGGGATCGTAATCTCCTTGTTGAGGGGTAGGCATTTGATAATAGTTTGGAGCGTTTAGACGGGGGGTTGATATCTTAGATATGGATTGGTTTGGTAATTTGGCTGTGGAGCTTGGTAGTTGTAGGGGGTATTTTGGTAAAGTGGAGTTGGGGTTTGGTACATTGGAGGAGGCGTTTGGTAATTTGTCTGAACGTTGGCATAGCTGGGGGCGGCGTTTCAGTAGTGCTGAGATGGAGTATGGTAGATATGAGGGGGAGTTTAGTGGTTAGGAGGGGTATTTTGATAACTGGTGGGAGGGGTAATTTGGTAATCAGCATGTGCATAACAAGCTGAGTACGAACTCTGTGAAGGTCGAGAACGACATTGGTATGATGAGGATTTCCTTGGGGTCTTCTTCCCCTCACAAGAGATAAAAAAACACATCTTCTCTTTTCTTCTTCAACAAACCCAAGGATTCAGGTGAGGCAACAACACAGGCAATCTTCCCGGTTCTTAATCCGTCTTCGATAGTCTCACCTACTTTGACTATCTCAACAAACTTTGCTCTAATGAGCAACATGATTCTATCATAATATTCAAGCTCTTGAACTCGCACAAATACTTCGACAATCTCCTTCTCAGACATAGGGGGCCAAACTCTAGCTGCCTCCTTTCTCCATCTGTAAGAGAATTCTCCGTAACTTTCATTTGATTTCTGCTTCATTTTTTCCAAGAAATAACGATCAGGAACAATCTCCACATTGTAGGTGAATCGTTCGATAAAATCCTTAGCCAAAGCATTCCAACTAGGCCACTGTCTTGTTTCATGAGATGTAAACCATTCCAGAGCCTCTACACTCAGACTTCGGCTAAAAATCCGCATTAGTAAAGCTTTATCTCTTCCAACTCCCATGAGCTGGTCACAGTAGGCCCTCAGGTGCGCTAAGGGATTCCCTATTCCTCCGAAAACGTCGAATCTTGGCACCTTGAACCTTTTCGGGAGGTCCAAATTTGGATGAATGCATAAATCCTTATAACTCAAACCGGCGAATTCAGAAATACACTATAACTCTTTCATGGCCTTTCAGATCTCTTCCTTCATATCCAACTTGGCGGCCTCTTCCTTTGACCTCCACTCTCTCTCTCGCTCCTCATAGTGGTCGAGCTCAGAACCATTGGTGTCATGCTCATTGGGGACCGAGATTTGGAAAGTGGGTTTTTGAGTTAGAGGTGGAGCAATGGAGGGACTCTGGGCATTTTGAGGGTCATGATAGTTTTGAGGGAAAGTTTGGGGGCTGGTATACTGATTTTGGTGATGGAGGGAAGTGTGAGGGTGGTTAAGTTTTGGTTTTTAGGGGGTGGACAAGCTTGGAGGTTGGCATTTTGAGGAGGGAGTGGCGTTTGGGGGTTGGTACTTTGGGGAGGAGGTGGTGTTTAGTAAGAGGTGGAGGCATAATGGGGATTTTCAGTGGTTAAGTCGATGACTGAGGGATTCTGAGCGGGACCGAAGGGTGGGTTTTGAGCCTGTTCCGCGTTTGAAAGAGGAAAGTGAAGTGGAGGCCTTCCGTCTGCTGGAGCATTGAAAGCAAAACTTGGATTAGGCAAATATTACCTTCTCTGCATTTCGACCATCATCTCGGTGATCTGTTGCATCAATTGCATGATTAGTTACTTTTGATCAGCAATGACGGGCTGAGCCACGACAACATCGGTAAGGCCAATCTCTTCATTGTTATCACCCGTTACTGCTTTTCCCTTCTGTGAGTTTTGACCGGGGAAGGAATCTTTAGGAGCCTTAGATCTTGTGAAGTAGGGATGATCAGCCATCTTATCGATACAGACCAATTCTAAGTACCTTTAGGAGAAAACAGCTCAAAGGCAAATCTGTTAGTTTTGATTCAGGACAAACAATGCAAAATAGCATATAGAAAGCATGTAAACACATAAGAGTTGCTTTATTTGAGAACATGTTAACCCATGAATAATGGGGACTAATTTTTTTGAACAAGCAGGAATTTGCTCGTTTTATTTTAAGGCAAGTGACCTAGAAAGGTTAAATTGCGTTGAGCTAAGGTCTTCTTGTTGCATCTCTCGGCATCTGTTGATGTGAATTCAATGTTTCTTTGTATAATGAAAGGGGGAAAAGAAAATTTGAAAAGATAGGGGCCGGGCCTTGAAAGGCTGCCTACGTATCTCCTAAGGAGAATTCAGGCCCTACGTAGTTCGAATATAAAAGGAAATTCTCATTTTCATTCATTCGATTGATTACAAGGAAAGTGAAAAGAAAACATGTGATAAAACTCCTAAAACAAAGATTGTGCCTTTAAAAAGGCTTCTTCTTCTGACTCGTCAAAACATTCTGACTACTGCCTGACCGATCAGGGGAGAAACTCAACTCAGATCCTTCCCTTGTTGATTAGGGACTCCAAATCATAGCGGAACCCGAGGCACTTTCCAATGCTGTGATCTATGGCATTATGATAATAACACGCTTTCTAGATTTCAATCCCAACGGGATCAAATGTTTCGTCATCCATTTTGATAGGGAACAAGACCCCTTTTCGAACCAACTCACGCTAGATATCCAACAACAATCTCTTAAAATGCGTGAAGAAGTGACAGTAGAACACAAAATGCTCTGTGACTGATACACTGGGCTTCGGTTGGTCACAGGTAAGGAAAGTGTTGTCACCCCACATATGGGGGATTTTCTCAATCCCGATTAAGTTGCAGATCTTGGCCTTAAGCTCCACACATTCTTCTATTGTATGCCCCTTTCGGTCTGGATGGTAAGCACATGTCTTACGTACGTCCCTCGGCTCACCCTCGGAGGTGGTTCCCTTAAAGGGTTTCAAGATGCGTTCAGTCTGAAGACACTCGTAAATGAGAGCACATGGACCGAGTTTTGTTCCAACGCTATATTCCTACAGATATGCCTCGAGGGTGATTTTCTCATTCCTTTCTTTCCAACGTCCCTGGAAAGGAGGCCTGTAGACGATTTCTTCCTTGGGTTCTTCTTCAACAGCCTCAGCCTTCGAGACCACTGACACTGGCCTCTTGGTTGAAGAAAGAATACTTTCCACGTAGCTTTTAAAGCCTCATGGTTATATCATTCTTGAAGACATCATGTTGCTTCCGCATAGCAGTCGTGTCTTCGTTCATGATAGCATATCTTGTCATCTTAGCCGCCAACTCCACGTCTAGTGCTGTACTTTTGGCTTGCGCAGCTGCGGTGGCTAGTTCTATTTATATTCTTCTTTCTCCCATTTCTCGAATATCTTGTTTAAATCGATGCATTTTCATCCTTAAATTTTCCTTAGTTGTCTTCACCTCGATATTCTTGCCTTTTTCCATCTTAGCAGTAATTTTACCTTTCCTGAGATGACAGAGTAATGTTTTAAGATTTGGTAGTAGGATTTTATTTTTGGCTGAGAAACTCAAGACTCATGGAATTTTGGTTGGACATTTTGGTAGTGACTTGTATTTGACATTGCAGAGATTTTTTCAGAAAATTTAGACAAGGAGTGGGCCAAAAATGTCCTCATTCAAAGCAACGTACCACATAAACAGTTAAAGCACATAAGAAAACAAACAAATATCGTGTCCTAAACCTATATGTGACCCTTTTGTGTCAAGGGTAAGCCTAGTGAATTGAAGGATGTATGTCTTTTTAAGCCAATTCATTATCCCCAAAAACATTTCATTAATATCATTCAAAATAATGTTTAACAACATAAAAATGGGGAAATGAGTTCAAAAAGGAAATAATAACAAAACAAAGTACAAATGAAAGCAATCCCACGCAGGGATGATAATAGGCTTCAAGCTCCTCCTAAACTTTCACCAAGTCTGGTTCTCTTGGTGATGCTGACTTCTTCCCACATAGCATATTTGTTCGCCCATAGGTGATCTCTAGCCAACTAATCCCCTTCATGATGTCTGAAGCTCTCTACCAATTGGATATGTTGTTCCATGCTATCATCCAATTCTGACATGCATTGTCTGACTCTTTGTAGCTCTTGCTTTAACTGAGCTATGACTTCAGCGTCTTCTGAATGCCGACGTTGATGCTCCAACTCATTCTTATCAAACTTTTCTTGGAGTTGATGAAGTCGAATTTGATGTTTGGCTCCAACATCTGCAATAATATGGGGAACGTTTGGATCGAGTTCGATAGTTCCGGCGAGACTCTTCTTTAACCATTCCTTGTAATCCTTAGAACATTCAAGGCGAAACCTATTTGGCACCGACTCACCCAATACCCTTCGAGTTTTCCATAATTGAAGCATCTTTTTAGTAAAAGCGACTTCGCCATTTTCATGATCCGTCACAAATCTTGTCATGTCTTCGATTGAGGAAGCTCTTGTTTCCCTCTTAGTTGTCTAAGTACTCAAGAAGGAGCATATGGCCGAGTTCGTCTCAACCGAGCAAATATCAAGTAGGGGGTCTTTCCACTTTGGATCACCATTTGTTTTGTTACTACCAACCATTGGATCGACCACTGCACATTTTCCTCTCTCAAACCCTGAAGTCTCGAGTACCAAAATTCTTGGCCTCCAGTCATGTTGAAATGATTAAGTTGTACCCATCAATCGTGACTTTCGAAACTGTTCGGTCTTTCCAAGGGATCTGGTTCTTTTGGATTATGAGCTTTGATCAAGTGTCTCATCATCCACCATTGAAGTATTAGGTTGCACCCTTGAAAGAAACGCGTGCCGTTTTTACATCTATCCAATGCCCTGTAAATGTCAGCAAGGATTATAGGAGCCAAATTGTAGTACTTTCTTGCAGACCCGTAGCCTACTCCATTAAATATAGCATGAGTGACCATTACTACACTTGGATGGATAGTGTAGTTTGGTCCTTGAGGGAATACCATTGTCCCGAGTAGGCATATTGCAAAATCAAGAGGACGTGTTTCCTTCCATTTTTCTTCCAAGACAAACTCTTCTTTGAACTTCTTGTAAGCTCTTGCGCGTCCAAATCGATAATACAACTTTCGAAGTGGAATATTTGACCCGGGAAGCCTGTCCATCCACTCAGCTTTGACAAGTGAAAGTTTTTCTTTAATTTCGTCAAAATCCCATATCTTTGGAAAGAGAAGATCAATGTCGGGTTGATGTTTCCTCTTGTTGCACATGCCGACAGTCTCGTAACTTGCAAGAACTTCATCAATAGTCGGAGTCAACTCTACTTCCCCGAATCGAAATACCATGTTGTCGCTGTCCCAAAATTTCTCCATTGTTCCAATCAAGTCGGGATAAACCACCATTTCCATTAATGACGGGAGATGGCCTATGTGTCTTTGAACTTTCTTCTTGTCTTCCGTGTTCATGAACTTCCACCAAACTTGGAGGTAAGGATAGGGTATGGTCACCATTCGGGTCCTCAACGGCTCACATGTCAGATTCATCCTACAAGAAAAACAGAAAAGGTAAGTTAACCCCCACGCCCACTTGATAATTGATTTGTTTAAAACCGACATATACATCCTTCAATTAAACGCATAAGCATGATTGTCTTTTATTGACCAAAATGGGTCAAATAGACACAAGGTGGGCTTCTAACGGGCCCAACATGCCTTAGGGATTTGGTTTCGCTTTACGCTAGTTGACTAAGAGTGGCTTTTGAAAGACCGGGAAACCAAGCGGACAATTTGGGATGGAACTCACAACAACCATTGGATGTATGACGTACCAATAAATTGGCATCCTTTCGAAAAAGGGTTGAGTATAAAAAGTCCGACTGCAATTATGCAGAAACCGTCCTTAATATACTATACATACAACAGGAAATGCCATGAATGCAATGATAGTTATATCAATTTAAACATATTAAGCGCAGATAAACAATTCAGCAATTAATAACAATTAGTCAAATAAGTCAAATCTTATGGTTAGAACTTAATTAAGTCCCCAGCAGAGTCGTCATTTCTGGTTTACTCGAAAAAATAAAATAAAAGCAAAAAGAAATGACTAAGTTTTTGAAAAATCGATTAAACTGATGATTTAAGAGAAATCGAATTTAGAGAAGAAACAGAGTCGCCACTTAATTTTTTAGTAAAAATCAAGAAAAAATTTAAGGTTTTCAAAAGACTTAAACAGATAAAATCAATTGAAATATGGTTCGAGTTCAATGTACATTCCGAGAAGGTGTTAGGCCCTAGGAATGCCTGCTAACTTGCGGTTGACCGGTGACTCGACTAAAATGACCTTTCAAGTGAACTTTCCAAATTTTAACTAAGTGAAGGAAATTCATTTTTTTTATTTATTTACGTATTACCGTTATTTTTCTAATTAATTATTTTAAGGGGAAATAAACTACATGGGATCATTCTAAGGGGAAGTAACTTAAGTGTTGATAGTACTAATGTTAAAATAGAGCCAAGTAATAAATAAAATATATATATATATATATATATATAAGAAAAATAAATATTTTAATTTTTGAATATAAAGAGAAACGGCTATCTTCGGAAAATTAATTAAGTTAAACCAAAAATCAAATAAATTGTTAATTGATACAATAATAGATAAGAAGTGATGAAATAAATATCAAATTTGGGCCTTTGGCCCAAATTCCTAAATCTTGAACCTGTCCCAAGTCTAAAGTTGTCAAAATGATGGGTTTTAGCCCATTTAAATCCAAAATATGTTGGTACTCATTTTTATTGGGCCTTTGGGCCTGTTTTTAACCACCTAGACTTACTAGAAATTATTTAAGGCTTTGGGCCCATTTGCCTTCAAAATTCAGCGTATACATTCGACGTATATTATTGTATACGACCTGTATCCAACCCATTTTGAGCTTTTCGAAACCTATATTTTTGTTTGAATTTTTTGTATTCTTGTATTCTGATATTTTTTACCTGCATCTCAATGTTTCATCGTGTATATTGACGTATACCGCTGTGTATAGCCGATATACAGCCTATGCCTCAGTTTTTCAGCATGTGTTTCGTCTTTGATTTTGACCTGTTCATCGATTTCGTGCTGGCTGACTCAAAGATAAAGAAATTTGGGCCTTCATGGCCCAAATGACATGCAAAGGGAGTAGGAGGGAGTTCATGGTGAACTCAGGCGGATTTCACACACACAAAAAAATAGATTAATATTCGGATGACAACATTATAAAGAAATGAAATGAAATTGCATCACTAAGGGGAAATGAAACAAGGACTTGTCATATACAATTGAAACAAACAAAAACACATAAGTACAGACAAATTGATTACTTCAAGCTGCTACATTGACAAAGAAACATTCATAAACAAGCAAATGGCACACCTAAGCTTCTTTGATATATCTAAATAATCAAATGTCACTGCCAGAAAACTGGTCATACTATACAAAGGGCTTATGCTTAATTGTACCATTTGTTTATACCAAGTTAAATAAGAGAAGAAAACTTTAGACATCAACAATAACACTTAATTTCCAGAAAAGATAAAAGCATGCTTCCAAGAAAATACTAAGACACCTAAAACAACCAATACTTATTAAATAAGGAGAAAAATGGATACCACGTGCCTTAACATATTACGCTCAATTTAGAGACATTAACTAAAGCATATCCGAACAAGGAACTGGAGATGAACTTGCTAAAAAAATGAAATCATATAGGTTGACACTACTCTATCATAGGAAGATTTCAGCTCAGACCCAACAGGAGACTCGACCAATTTATCACATATAAGACATCAGTCTGTGAAACACTCACATGGACAGATAGCAACACTTCAAATCGAAAGGGTTAAAACACTCAACTAAAAATCTGAAACAGTAGATATAAAGACACTAAATGAACTCAAAATATTGTTGTCTTGCTTCATTCTTCCAACTTAAGGTGAAAGAACGAAGGATGCGACATCAAACACTACACATTACTACACATTCACAACGACTAGAAGAAAACTAGGACGAACAGTCGACAACTGAACAAAAGGGCAGCTAGGGACACAAAGAGACAGTAAAGATGATAGAACAACACAGCCAACACAAATATATATTCTATCAACTTGAACTAACTAGCTTATCTATATGGAATGACATGGAGCACACAACCGATTCTATTAAATAAGGAATATTAACAAGGTGGTAAGCAACAAATAGATCACAACATTTAATTTGCAAATAATAAGAGTGGAAATAAACTATATATCAAATCATGAAAGTCGAAATCACCTATAAAAAAGGATTTCGAGCTTCACGACTGAACCACAACTTTTACAGCTCACAACTCGAGATAGTAGTGAAATAAAAAGATTTTAACAAAGAGGACATGAACTTGGGAGGGGGGGAGATATCAAACCTTCAACAAAAATAGAAAACAAACAACAACCATGGACTTTCAAACAAATTTCATCACGGATTTACAGCCAACAGTGAGTCAAAAGAAAAACACTCTAAAATGAAATACTAACATATAAGCAACTCACACAATTGAGAGTCAAATAAATAACACATTAAGAGCAAAATATGTTTGAAGCGAAATGAGTATTACCTTTTGAGGTGCAGCGAAACTGGGACGGCTGACGAGCCTGGAAAGCAGCGACTTCCGATGACTCCGAGAGATTCCGGTGAACAAAGAAACAAGCAAAAGGCTCGAGCAGAGCCTGAACTTTCACTCTCTCTGCTTCTGAAAACCTACTCCCAAATATTTATATGTAAATGTTTATAGCTAGTAATTTACTGTATTTTCTCTCAAATTCCAACTAACTCCTCCAACTTTTTTTCTCCCCCTTTCAACAGTGAATCATAAGCAACATATATAGAAGGGAAATTTAGGGTTCCCAACTTGGGGGGAAACGGATGAAATCCGGATAAGACAAGGGCCCATTCGAAAATTCAAACTCCAAATACCTTTCACAATTCAGGATAAACATCTTTTCGCTGAAAATTCGCCCCATTCAGGAAGAGGAAAGGGGGTAGGACGGCTGTGATCAACTCCATCGTCATTGGGGCGCAACGTGGCATCATCTCGTAGCCCCAAGGATGGAAACGCGTGCTTTTGCTGCTATTGCGACTCTGATCTAATAGGGATGCGAAGAAGAGGACAAAGAAGACACAGTGTAGTGCCTGTGCGCATAGATATCGTGATTTTCATTTGGCATCGTTGTTGCTGCTAGCTGCGGAGTTCCGTGAAATCACTCTAGCGTGAAGAAGACGAGGCGCGTATAGGGTCGTTTTGGAGTCGTTCACGCGTCTGCCATTTGGATCGCTGTTATCGTTGTTGTTACACCGTGTATCGCTATGAGCTGTTGTGAACATGCTTCACTGTTAATTGAAGGAAACGCTAAAGAGTCGGGTCAGGATGAGGATTTGGATTGGGTCGGTTTGGAATTTGAAAAGGGAAATTGAAATAGGGTTACTGAAACGTTGAATAAAACTAATGAATTTTGGATCCTAAAAATCGTTGGGGCCCAATTCCTTTGAAATGTTGATCAAGATTAAGGGGGCAAGAGATGGCCATTCGTTCAATTAGGAAAATAGCCGAATAAAAAAGAGGCAATAGCCCACTTAACTTTAAAACTTAGCCAAATTGAATCAATTAGCGAATCCGGCTAATCAACAAAACAAGAAGAATTAGCATCAATTAGTGAGCTTCTTAATCTTAACAAAAATAAAATAATTTACTTAATTATAAAATAATTAATTTAAATACAAAGTAATTAATGCAAAACTGCAATTATGATTTAAACTAAACAAAATTAAAACAAAATCTTTTGATATAATTTTCAAATATTTATAAAATATACTAATTACATATAACTATATGAAATACATTTATTATTCAAAATACTATTAAAATCGACTGAAAATACTTAAAATAACCTTGAAACTATTTGAATTTTATAAAACTAATTATTCTAAGTCGTTTGGAAATTAAGAAGCTCGTGAATTAATTCTTATCGGGGAGGGTCAAAATTGGGTGTCAACACTGATGGTCAGCTCGTGCCAAGGGGAGTAACAATTGGTTTGGTCAACAAACACCAAATTTGTACTCGCAAGAGTGCACATGCTTCTCTTTGGCTGCTCCTACATTGGAAATAGATAGTTCAAAGCTGTAGTTAGTTGTTTTAATTGTATGTTTATCTTTAATCTAGAGATTCAGATGGTGGTGTTAACCTTGGAGGTTCAACTCATCGAAAATTAGAGAAGAGGATTACAGTGCAATTAATTACAAAAAAATGTTTAATTTGTGGCGGTTAACTTGTGGGAGTTTTTAGAAATCCCACGTATAATTCATTTTGTGACATTTTCTTCTGACCCCACAATATAAAAATTTTTGTGGTGGTTTTATTAAGGAGGTTAGAAAATCACCACAATTTAATATTATTTGTGGCGATTATCGACCCCCAAAAATTTGTTAAATTCGTTACTTATTTATTTTATTTTTTTAATCTTTTTTCAAATTATATAATACAATACATTTGATATTGAAAGTTAATCTCATCATATATTCACACCCTTTTCCTTCTTCATTTTAACTTGAATGAAATTTTTTGATTCTCTATTTCTTTTATCTATTAAAATTTTTTTTGAATTTTTTTTTTTTTTACTTTGTAGATGTAATTTCACTTCAACATTTTATCTAACATGATTATACTTTACTTTGTATTATTTAGTGATTTTGGTTATCATAACACAAAATTTTAAATTTTATAATTATCAAATTATATATATATATATATATATATATATATATATATATATATAACTCAAATGCCAAATAAATAGTCATTTG
>JAJOOR010017275.1:0-25962 GCA_036250505.1 Solanum acaule
TACCTTCCTCTTTATCTTAACTCCTTTCCTCAAGCAACCCTTAGGGAATACTTGGTGCAATGTATCACCTTAAGGTTACCTAGGGTGAACTTACATATTGCCTTCATCAATCCAACCACATATATTCATAGAGTCATAAGCATACCATAAGACATAGTCTTCACATAGGAACCATCACCTAAGACAACCCGCAAGTCACACTAGTTCAATGTGCAAGTAGCATCCCATAATACTACTCACACCAAGTGTTCCTAGGAAGCCACCATAGACTAGGCACATCATATTCAACAAGTCATAACATCTTCATTTAACATTAGACATAAGACCAACATACTTCATAAAATCATATAAGGACTCATCCATTTACTACATCATAGGTCAAAACCCATTTAGTTCATATCATAGGTAAACCACCCTCACAACCCTTCACAAGCTCACTTGTACAATGTACACATGGAGTCACATACCCCCACATATACTAAGAAAACACATTAAGGAGTCATAAGTGTAATTCACATGCATAATCATACTTCATGTCTTGATATAAGTAAAGTCATCCTTAACATACTTTGATATTAACATACATAGATCATAGTCTTCATTACATAAAGAGACTAATCATAAACTCCCTTAGAGTCCACTTGTGCAATGCATAAGTAGGGTCCATAGTCCTACCTACACTAACTAACTCTTCAAGAAATCATGACTAGAGTTCATATTTTTATCTTAGTTCATTTCTTAACTTTCGGGAGACATTGCCATAACCGACATAGACCATGTGAGTTACATGGAATCCGGTGTTCTACTCCCACACAAAAAAAGAGCATCCTACTTGCCAAGGTAGGACCTACATACATAATAGCTATCTAGTGGATCCACTAAGCTAAGACCTACGGGGTCACGTAGTTATGGAACAAGGAGATTGCTACTAGAAAACCTTGACTTGCTAGGCGTGGAGGTTTCCATCTCATGAGACAGCATATATGTTGGGAACCCGGACTTGCTAAACGTGAAGGTCCTCTTGTGGGAAGCCGGACTTGCTAAACATGACACCCCAACTCTCAGTTTTCATGTTCACTCGGTGCTAAGCTCCAACTCCCTTTTTAAACATCTTTAAGGCTTTATTTAACATTAGTTCATAAAATAGGCTTTAGGGACTTAAACCCTCATATCATATAGCTCAAAGGTTTCTATGATGAGAATGACATTTCATCATAGAGCCTACATTATGTGAGAATGACCTTTCACATATTCATATCATATTCATAACATAGTCTAGTTTAGAGTACAATTGAGGAAACCTTTCAAGAGGTTCACTTTCACTAGATTATTATCAACCTTATTCATTCATTCATGTATGTGTGTGTACATATGTGAGAAAGCCTTTCACATAAACACGTTCATACCACACATATTAATACCTTGCTAATCATACACTTTGCATTCATAATAAGATGTAAGGGTGTATATAATAGTTAAACTTTTAATAGACACCATAACACATCATATTCATAGCTATACATGTAGAGTGTGTGTGTGCATATTTGTCCTCATAGTGAAATAATAGCAATAACATTGATATTGAGTGCGCTACCCTTAAAGGGATCACAACGCCATTCACAATGTCCCCACATCATGAGGAATTCACATATAAAGCCTTTAGGGATTCTAGACCACACACCCACACTATATCATAGGAGACAAGGACACATTCAACATTGAATAGGTACTCCTAACATGTATATGATCACACATTCATATAGGGGTCATATAGGTAGGGGTCATTCCACAATAGTACTTAACATAATCAATCATGTAGACCACACCTTATCCCTAACATTATCATTCACACTATACTCCTCATCATCAACACACTTTAAAAATCATGCTATCAATGAGGATTTCATACATAACCTTCATATCTTAACTTCATAAACATATGCATCATAATCATCAATTCACTTCACATCTATTGCCTTCAAGACCATATTCTCAACATGCATAGATAGACAAGAAGTTAGGTCAACTTACCAATTCTCCAAGCCCTCATCCCCATAGCTTTGCCCTTAAGGCCATATTTCTCAACTCATCAATATACCAACAATTCAACATGAATAAGTATAGATAATCATAGGAAACATCAATACAATCTAATCTAAACATAATTTCACCAATAGAAATCATATTCAGAAAGACCCATATCATAGGCCAATTTTTGAGAATTTGGGGATCATGGGTTCTTCAAGAATTCCTTTGAAAATTATCTTAAAAACTTTAATTCCACATAAATTCATCAATAGAATGATTTAGAAAATCGTTTGACAAAGGACCCATGTTTAGAGTGAAAATTGGGGATTTTGGTCTTTGAATTACTTTTGAAAATCTTTGATAGAACTCCTTGAATGAGAGGTTATTCAAGAATCAAGAGTTACCATACCTTAATTATTGAAGACCTATGAAATTGAAGAAGAAATCAGTTGAAAACCCATCTTCTAGCTTGAGCTTCATCAAGGTGTTCAATGGAGTTTTTGAAAGAATCTACTTTTGAGAGGGAAGGGTCAATTTGAAGAATGGGGTTTAATTCTAGGTTTTGAGGTTTTAACCAACTTCAAATACCCTAAAATAGGTAGAATAACCGTTTATAAAAATTCCCCAAAGTACCCAAACTACCCCTCACTTAATTGGACCATTTGAACAAGTCAAACTTGAGTTTTATTTTCGCAGATTTCGTCGGGGATCAAGTTCGCGACGCGGAGGGGTTCCCACAAGTTTCTAGAAATTAAATTCCGAGACAGTAGAGTTCATGACCAGTCCACGACGCGGACCAAACTTTTGGCCCTTGGTGGAGCTAGTCCGCGACGCGGACGTGCTCCCTCCAAGCACAACTTCAAGCTACCTTGCAGCCTGTTTGGCCAAGGGTTGGGATCCTCCTCAGGGACCCTTAGGTTGGTCCCGGGGAGTCGTAACCGAACGTTTTGACCCTAAAATCATTTATTAACATACTAGGGTCACCTCCACTGATTTTAGACTTCAAACAACACATAAAAACATGAACAACATACTAGAACACACCAACACGTAAAAGACTAGTTTCTGAACGTCTTGGTCGTCCCTTGACATTTGACTTCCAGACTTTTTAAAACGTACTAAGAAGGTTATTCTTCATTATTTTAACAAGTTATTAATGCATAAAACCCATGTGAGGCTCTACTTTATCCTACTTTATTTTGAGGGTTGTTACACATACCTTTGTAATATTACTTAATATACGATATTTTTGTGTATTTTTCTTGTCATCTAACCAGATGTGCTTTGCATGTGTATTCCACGTTAAACTGTTTAGATGTCATATGAACATGTGAAGAGAACAACTATATTTTATTTTTTAGCACTAATTTTGTATATTATTTTTTATTTTATAAGTTATAACCTAATAGATGGCATTCTTCTTGTTGGCTCTCATATATGATTTCTTGATTGACTGTGTACATAAATCAAAGATAGTTATTTGATTGTCCATAGTTAACTTAGAAAGGTTTCCCTTTTTTTACCAGAAAAACTAAAAATTAAAATTAAAGAGTATATTCTATTTGTGAAATCATATATATAATCACATGTTTATCTTACACCCAACAAAGATATAGTTCATATACTTGTAAACGATTTTCAATTTATTCAATCAAGAATGATTAGTCTAAGGAAAAATAGCGTGTTATCACATATATAGGGGTAGTATAATAATATGAAAAATTATTAGTCAAAATCTAATGTAAGAAAATATGAAAAATAGAAATAATCAATGTAATAACTATGAGAATTCATAATATTATAACTAATGAATGTTAAAGAGTGTGATAATCTTTACAATAATAAGTAATAACTAAAAGAATTTATAATGTTATAACTAAATTATTAATGTTCAATAGCTATATTTCTAATAAATTTTATACTTACATAAATAAATAGTCTTTTAATTGATGTTACTCTATGTGTTATAGTAATAAAATTTTAATTTAGTGTTTATTCCATATTACTGAATAAAAAAATCATTTTTGAAATGATAAATTTAAACTATTCATATATATTCACATATTTTCACTGTTGTTGTGAGTTTTTTTTAAAAAAAAAATGAACTCGGAACAATTTAAAATAATATATTTTGAAGTTAGAAAATCTTGTTAAATTGATAATACATTCGTGACATATATAATACTTTAATTTAAAGTATGGCGTTATTATAAGTGATATGGACTTTTCTTCGTCTAAAATACTTATAAATTAAGAAATAGTTTGTAGGTAAAACAAAAGGGAAATGTTTATATAGTAATAACTATGTTAAAGAAAACTTCCTAACATTCTAAATCACACAAGTACCATTGATAAATAAAGTCATTATTTTGTCTTGAGCATCAAAAAAACAAATTGTGACAATTCTCTAACTCCTGAGAAGTTAAATAATTTTGGAAAAAAGATGTTTAGAAGCATATATTTACATGAGAAGAGAAATTGTTGAAAAAAATAAATAAATTTTGACTACATCATGTTAACTTTATATATTGGAACATTACATACTAATGTATGTATGAAGCAAAAAGTAATTATTATATCATCAAAATTATTTTTCTCAAGTACTCGAGGTTATGGAATGTACCCTCTTAGGATAGAATGATTTACTTCATCAGAATAGTGGTATCTCATATTTCGCTAAACTTTGAACTCACTCAACGAAAATTAATCACACGAAATTTTTTAAAATGCAAGAAGAACAAGAATAGAAGATTAAAAAAGAAATTGTTGTTGAAAAATGAGAGGAAGTCCCTCTATTTATAGTAAACAAAGGGTAGTATGAACAAGTGTTTCTTGTGTCTTATCTGAGAAGTCATGACCTTTCCGAGAAGTCACAACCCTTTGAAAAGTCACAACTTACTGAAAAAGTAAAAAACTCTTTGGAAAAGTCACAACTCATTGAAAAATCACAACCCGTCTAAAAAAGTCACAACTTATCGAAAAAGTCACAATTCATCGAAAAAGTCACAACCTAAGTTAGGGATATTATAGTAATTTAATATTGAAGTTAGGAGTTCATGTTTTTAAGGTAATATTGATGATATTGATATAGATAGATAAAATAATAATTGTGCTTCAATTTAAAATAAATCAAGTCAACTTTGTAAAGTTATTGCAAATCATATCGTTCATATCATAAAAGATTTAAGATGCGCTAAAATTTCTCAATATTAGTAAAAATAATAAATTCAAGATCTCAATTTCCTATAAGTTGAGTCAGCTATATGAAATTATCACTAAACATAGTGCTTTATTTAAACTCATATGAAACTACTATTAGAAAATAAAGTATTTTTTTTTTTTATAGATGATGAGGTGAGTAAGGAAGGTTGTAGCTTGAGAGTTTTTACCCGCCCTCCTTGCTCACCCTCGCCCTTTAGAGATTGAGGCATAAAGAAAGAAAACAAAAAAAAAACATTGAGAGGCCTCAATTACATCTAAAGTTGGAGAATTGAAAAAAAAATATTAAAAAATTTAAGAGAAATGCATCTACAATATTGTCCTTCCATATCGAATCACAAATATGTTGAGATGATTATATGACATCATCACTCATCATACCATTTTATATAAACTAAAAAGTTAAAATGTATGCATGTGGTTATTAATATTTCCAAATTTATTCTTCATATAATAGAGCCATCGAGGTAATTTTGTTTTCTAAGAGGCAAAAACTCTTAATAGGAATTTAGAAGAAAAATAAAGTAAATAAAAATTTACTATAATTACCCTAAACTCAAGGAAGTGTCTGCTTCATCAACAAAATTATTCTCCATAGCAAATTCACAATGGAGTTCTCTAACCTCATTTTGATTTATTTTTTTTCAATTTTAGTAAATAAAAAGTAAATATAAAAAGTAAATATAATAAGCAAATTAAGAAAAAATAATAATTATGCATCACACTTATAATATTTAAAATCAAATAATTATAAATTTTAATTAGATGTAAGGCTACTTACTTGTTCAATCTTGGCATTTTTCTCCTGCAAAAAAAAAAAAAAAAAAAAAGAAAAGACACTCTTGGCCGTAAAGGGTGATCAATTGAATATTCTTCAGAAAATAAATATTGTATAAAATGGTTTTAGTTAAATCATGACATCAAATTAGCAGAATTATTTGAATAATTCATCACATTTATCATAGTATAAACATGCACGTCTTTCAAGTGTCCTAATTAACTTTATCGTACATGTAAAAAACTCATTTATGAGTAAATATTTCATTCCATCAAATGATTCTTGTAATTTCAGAAGATTCTAACTATATGAGAACCAGGAAAAGTTAAAAAGACTCGATATTGTAATATAATAAATACTTATTAAATAAAATTAATATATATACCATGTGATCCATGACACTCAAAAGACATTCATTAAATGTATGCTCCAATTGTTGCAAGTCATTGAACCACAAACCTTCAAGGTATTTCACCAGCAACCCACTTCACATTATATTATATGAAAAAATATAGAATATTATTAATTAACATCATCAATAATAAAGACATGAGATAGAGATTAAATATATAAAAATTATAATATAAATTCATTATACATATTGTTTGTTTTAGCTTAATAGACTTCAGATATTTGTCCCTCGAGTTATCATCCTGGAGCCTAAAAGTTAAACTCTATGCTCATGGACACGCTCCATTATACATCACCGGGATTCATGAGCGCTCTTGTTGTGACTTAATCCAACACCATACTGTGGGAGTGTCAATTTTTTTTACTATATTTGTCATACCTGATGTTCATGAAAAATATATGTGTTGTATGCTTCTATCCATAAGATCTGATAGATTTATCCATCGTATTACACCATCATATAACACCAAATCTAGCAAGTATAAATAATATGTGAAACTTGTGTCATTCCTTATAAGTTCATTTACTTTAATTTTCTCTCTCATTATGAAATGCGACAAGGCACTTCAAAAGATTATCAACCTAGTCTTTTCTGTGATACATCCTCATTTTCCTCCCTTCGTTCTAGGAGTCCCATAATGAAACAAATTTCAAAGAGGGAAGTAATCAATTCATATTAGTCTAGGCCCAAAATAAAAAAATATTACTTGTGGACTATATCGTTACACCTTGGTCTACACTCAAAAAGTATACACATTTTTTGTCATTACCAAAGGGTGGAAAAATGAAGGTGGATCAAAGAAAAAGAATCTCAGGTTCTAGGTTGATAATCTTTCGAAGTTTGTTGGCACATTTTATAATGAGAGAAAATTAAAGTAAAGAGATTTATAGAAATGACACAAGTTTTACATATAATTAATGGTTGCTATATTTTGTGTTATATGATGGTGTGATTCGATGGATAAATCTATCAGAACTTATGGGCAGAAGTGGATAAGACTTGTATTTGTCCAGAACATACGGTATGATAAACATAGTAGTAAATTATGACATTCCCCCAATATGGTGGTGGATCAAATCTCAACAAGGCCGTTGATGAATCCCGGGGATGTACAATGGAGTGTGTCCATGGGCATAGAGTGTGACTTTTAGGCTTCGATAATGGTAGCTTGAGGGACATATATGTTAAGTCTATTAAGCTAAAACAAATAATACGTACAATAAATTTATATTATAATTTTTATATATTTAATATCTATCTAATGTCTTTATTATTGTTGATATTACTTCATAATATTCTATGTTTTTTTCATATAATATAATATGCAGTGCGTTGCTAGCAAAAGACCTCGAAGGTTTGTGCTTTAGTGACTTGCAACAATTGGAGCATATGTTTAATGAAGGTCTTTTGAGTGTCAAAGATCACATGGTTTATATATTAAGTATTTATTATATTATAGTATCAAGTCTTTTGAAATGTTCATGATTTTCATATGGTTAGAATCCTCAGAAATCACAAGAATCATTTGATGGAATAAGATTTTTACTCATAAATGACTTAATGACATGTACGATAAAGTGTTAAGACATTTAATAGACGTGCATGTTTATACTACATAAATGTGATGAATTATTCAAATACTTTTTTCTAATTCAAAGTCACGAGTTTCACTTAAAAGTATTTTAAAAGATATTTTTTGAAGAATAGTTAATTTATCACCCGTTATGGCTAGGAATGTCTCTTTTTTGGCAGGAGAAAAAGGCTAAGAATAAAATAGTAAGAAGCCTGGAATCTAATTACATTTTTTTATTATTTGATTTTAAATAATATATGTGGGATGCATAATTATTATTTTTTCTTAATTGTATTATTATATTTACTTTTGATCTACTAATATATTCTAATATATTTTTTAAAATTTAGGTTGGAGTGGCCACTAGCTAGAGTCAATTAACACTAAGTCCTACAAGGGAACATACTTCTAGTAAAGGTTTCAAGCATCTACTAACGGGTGAGCCTTCATCCCAAGGTCCACTCGATGCTAAGTAAACTTTCATTGGGAAACATGCATATTGATAATCATGTTTTTTGAAACAGTAAGACTCTTGTATTGCTGAATTATTCATAAAAATCTGATAATAATCAAAAGAATAGCTCCTCAAAAATCATGATTTCATAACATATTCTTTGAGACACTTATATGAAGTATTTAAATCATGATATTCATGTAAAAAGAATGATACTTAATCAAAAATCATCCTTCATTCATAGAATCCTCCATAACTAATGCATGCTTATTAACATAGGTTAAATCATGCCCATATAATACTTCTATGTCACGAGTTCATGAAAATAACATTAAAACATTAAATTATGATCAAATCATAGACAATAAGATCAATCATGAATGATAAAATTAATTTCGATGGAGCTCATAAGTAAATCATGAAATCCTAGAATTTGGTTAGATTCATACATGAGAAATTGAGGTTTCTTTTGGACTTAATGGATGAAGAAAAACCCATTAATGGAGACTGTAGATCCTTCGAACCCTAGATTTCTTAAGAAAGAAGACTTGAGAGAGAGGATTTGGAATTGAAGAGAATGAGAGTGAATGGAGAGGTTATGGGTTTTAGCAGTTAGTTATACTGTTAAGAATATGCCTAAGCTACTTAGTGTATGAATTATAAGAGTAGGAAACAACCAATCGCTCCTAACTTAAAACTATGAAACAACTTCTACGTGACTGTCTACAGTCCGTACATACTTCTACAGACTGAACTATCCACTCGTGCATCTTAATTAGTGAAATTTCAAGTATTTGATGAACAACGAAGATAAACCATCCAGAACTCATAGATCAGCATACGACACATACAATCCTTCCAATTAACCCAAGGAACCAAAAACAATCCTTCCAATTAACCCAAGGAACCAAAATCATAGGTTTCTGAGGAAGAAGTCCACGAGACAACCTATGACCCGTATACCCAACTACGAAGTCATACTACTGCTGTGGAAAATGAGGCCTAGGGCTTGACATTTATGAGGATTTTAATTTGTAACTCCATGACGGATACATCGATCCACAATCCATAAAATCAACTCAAAAACATTGAACCAACATTATAGAATTCTATGCGTCGACCACGACTAGGTTCCATGAACTGTAGATCACTACACAAACTGTACACATTGTTTGTGAAACACAACACCAACAAATTTACACAAGATTTTCTGCAATTATTACTTCAAATTGAGTTAGGCGCTTCTGAGGTGGTAAATGCACGATGTAAAATATTTTAAAATAATAAGTCATTATATGATGTGTAGTTACTAGCTACTTTGTTAGTTTGTACTGAAATAATGAGATGATGATGAATTATGATATTAGGACATTAGGATACAAAATTATATTTAGATTAGCAAGCTAAGGATAGTTTTGTATCATTTTAGCCTATCGCAGATTGACGAAGAGTTGAGTTTTCTTCTTTGTTAAAATTTCATAAGATCGGGACATTAATGAGATAGTTATCACATACAATAGATGATGTGAAATAACCCAAATGGTATATATTTATAGGGATACTTACAAATATAAATTACACAGTTCAAACAACTAATTTTCAATGTATGTATAAAGATGATCTAAGTATACACAACATATACACTTGTTATGTGAAGGTGCGTATATTATATGTAAAGTACTTATATGTATATTTATTGGTTGTCTAGGATATACATCTAAGTGGCCGTGCATTTGCATTGAGTGCCTGTTTAAATCATATGAGATCGAGGTAATCAATTTATGTCAATTTTTGGTATTCTATGCAGAAGGAGTTGGGTATTTTGGTGGAGCTTAACATAACTTTTCATCCATAGATTTTTGTGGTCGTTGGGATCAATATTATCATTAGAAAAGTTTATTATAACAACAGTTACCACTTAATAATCTAGATTGCCGCATTTGAGTACTTATTTATTAGGAGATATCATTGTCCAGCGGGGTGTGTTGATGTATTTAAGGTCAAGCTTTGGGATACAGATTCCTTACACATGGTCAATTCAAATCAGGAAAGACTCCTCACAACCTAGAGTAGGTGAAAGAGTAATATAGATCGGAAGGATCATGATCAAGAGTTCATGGTTGGAGAGAAGTTTTTGTTCAAAATATTATCTTTGGAAGGTGTTATAAAGTTTTTGACGAATGACAAGGAAAGTCCTACAACAATTGTTTATTTTTAGGCAATTAAACCAGGAGACAAAGGGTCTTTTTGTCGAAAAGATTCATGAACAATGATCTAAATATCTTGAAAGCCTCCAAAATGAAAACTGTGAAACAAACAACATTTTTGTGTTTTAGCTAAGATATAAATATTTTAAAAACAAAGTGAGAACTTTATGAATGGTTAAAATTTTTATTTTTGCGGTGACAAGAAATCATGAGCAACCTAAAATGCTTTGAACAACAAAAAATTAAAACGCATCTCCTTATAAAATGATGAACATGGAAGTTATGACATTAGTCTCCATCCAATATCCACTCAGAATAGTCATGATTCAACTCATGGTTCAATTTACCATCCAAATGTACAAGGTAACAATCCAAAAAACAATGCCATGTGGTCATTAAGAATATTCTAAAATAATCTAAATCAACGATATTGAAACAAATTCGAATAAAATCAGAAACTCAATACAAGAAATACACAACAATATGATAGCATACCATATAAGTACAAATGTTGTTAATTAGGATATCCCAATGTATTCGTCCAAGATTTTTTTTGCAAAGAATAAATGGAATACAAATATTTAAATTAAGAATATATATATGGAGTATTTAATTAATCTGTTATTGCATGCATAATGTAAATGTTGAACTAACAAAAGTCTGGATATTACATACATGTCCATGAACATCAATATAAAATATACAAATAGATGTAAAAAAACATATCTCATCAAAACGATGATCTAGGCAAAACAAAAAGCATTACTGGTCTTCTACCAAAAGTACCATTAGATCGTAAATTAAAATGATATGGCAAATGGAGAGTTTTGAGATCCATGACACATAATCCTCTTTATTCTTTATTTATAGAAACTTAAACCTTACCTTGTATGAATTACATTGAGAAGTATAAATTTAAAGAGACCACCGATTGAGCAACATTTGTACATTAAGTATTCCTTCTATTAACCTTTATTTTATTTTAGTTTTCACCAACAAAGTTCATATTTCCTTTTTGGTTGGTAAAGGAGATGAGAGAAGGTACAAGTTCACATGTTAAGAAAAGAATACAAGTTCAATGGTTATGAAAAAGGATTACGTTTATAGGTTAAGAAAAGGAATTATTTATCAAAAAATGGAAACAAAGATAGAGAGAACCGTTCTCCATATTTTTTTCTTTCCTTCATGGATCTTTTGTAAAATCTAATGATTTAGAAAACACAAGACTCCTTTGAAACAAACCTTAGAAAAAAATTACAAAATATACAACCAAACCAAAATTGAATAACCAATACCAACGATATTTCTTCTCTATAAATTGTTGAAATCTTACAAAGATTGACAAAGAAGATTTTGCAATGCAAGATCCCATGGATGAAGCATAATCTTAGCAGAAGTGATATTACCAAGAATAGAATACATATAGTATGTATAGGGGTTATAGAGGAAAATCTGGACTAGATTATACGCCAGAAATCAATAAATGCAACTTATTTGTTGACCAATTTCATTTTTTCCTAATAAGGAAAATAACTCAAATAAACTATGAACTATAAAATTGTTGGATACTTTTTTACACACATAATCCTACTTATTGGAATTAACAAAGCGCAATATCAACTTGAGTATTCAATGGATCCTTCTGTTAGAGTATACACAACAAAAGTATAATCTTGGATCAAAATACATACATATTAACATGAATACTAACCTCATGAAGGTTTTGCTGAATTTGTTCAACCTTAATACCTATTGTGTGGGCAGGGATTTTTAGAAAATGAGATGGATTTTTTTTCTTCTCTGGAAGATCTCTATTTAACCCTAATTTTTTACAGAAGAGGGGAAGAGTTTGGGGAAAAAACACTAACAAGCAATTATGGGGAATTAATGGTAATTTAAAACTCATCAAAGCATAAAATTATTTGTATTCCCATTAATAAAAAAACTCTATTTTTATATCTGATTTTTAATTATTTAAAATAATCGATGATGTTCAATCTACAAGATCAGTACAAGATACTTTTTTCTGGAACACCTTATATTTCTTTGATAGAACTTGTTAATTCGTAAGGCATAGAAGCAACCAAAGATTTTTTAACTAAAGCTTCAAATTACGATAGTAAATCGAAAATGTATGAGTTATTCTATCACAATAAATTACACATTATTCAACTAAAAATATGTAGTTCCACTTCTCGATTTTATATCAAAATCGACCATTACATCTTTTTTGAATCTCTATATTAGAGGTACCGACATCAATCAATTAAATCATTTTTTTAAAAAAATTTAATTCATTGACTAATTTTGTCCTTTATTATTTGGCAAATATAAAATCCACCTGAAACATTTTGAAATGATAACTTGTAAATATTAATAAAGGGGTGTCTCCTATCTCAAATATGAGACATGTTTTTATCAACTAATAATTATTTTACTAATCTGATGTGTTATCACCAATATTTGATTAGGAACACATTGACTCATAATAGCGGCTCACCTTTCAATAGATTAAAATAATAAATCAAACTACATAGATCCTAATAATTATTTCAAGGATAAGAGTAGAAGTACACGTAATGGACTAGAAAAATTGTTTATAAGTATTCAGAATATAAGCAAACATCTCTAAGTTTTCCATTCAATACACATGGAATGTTCTAGCACTAGAAGTTGGAATTTTACCACTCCCATGATTAAGATCGAATTATATTTTATCTTATCCTATAATCATATTGATTTTTGTCCAATGATGAGTATAAGATTTTTATACAATTGAGGCCACTTTATTTCAATAAATAGTGTCCTCAATGCCTATTTATGTTATTAACTGATGATATTCTTATACTTTGCATCTATAAATATTAAAGAAAAATGCAAGGATGAATCTATGAAAAATAGACAAAAAAACATTGAAAAAAGTGTAAACTCTTAGTTGGGATCGCCTAAAAGAAAGGGCAGATCGCCCAATATAACTAGACACCACCTGAAGAATCAATTTTCACGTGTGTGTATATTCAAGGTAGGTCGGTGAAGCAAAGTATAAATGGTAATTCATCGAAATAGTTGGGTAAGCTAAAAGTTCTATCGCCAAAGGTCACACTCTTTTGATTTAGAATGAAGGTTGAATGGGCGAAAAAAGGTGGTAATCGAGAATTTGCCAAACCTGAAAGGCTAACTCAATCGAGTTTGTCTTCTATGGTTCAAATATCTGAAGTCAAGAAAGGGCAAGCTGGAGAATAGAATGACGATCCGTTGAATCATCTAGGCGAGCCTGACTAATGTCCCTGATTAGGTCGCACATGGAATTGAAAAAAAAATATGGACAAATTATAAATATCTCAAAGGAGAGAGAAAATATATCTTTTACCTATTCTATCTTTTTCATATTGATAAATAAACTTTTCCTACTTTTTATTAGTTTTGGGGTTTTGAACAATCTTGTAATTGACAATTGAGGGTTCAATTGAAAGTGGGCGTTGCAGGTTATTGCTGATTATCAATTTCTTAATGGCAGAAAACATAGTTGGTATAATTTCTTTTCCCCTTCTTAAGTTTGGCTAAAACCCCAATTCTAGGGGTGTGAATATGAAGTTGGGTGTTAATTTAATATACTTGGTCTAGTGTCTCGCTCTATTTTCCGGCTATTTACTCTTGGATTTGAGCTATTTAGCATGGAGTCAATTTATATGTTAATGTTGCAAACTTAATACCAGCTTAGATCTTTGATTGATGCTCAAAAAAGATTAATTGATGTGAGTAAATAACATAATACTTGCAAACTGGGGTTGATTATGTAGTTTGCTCGAAAGAAATATTGTAGTCCAATTTTCATTGCCAAATCTGATTGAAAGAGAGTTTTTAGTATGATATTGAGTTGATTTTTATTTTACATAGATGTGACTGCAAGAAGATTTTATGATATGATGCTTTGAGATCGAAACAAAAATTGTGACGTTAAAGACTACCCAACCTATCTATGTTTGTCTAGAATTATTGAGCAAGCACTTGTAGCCCTACTTTATGTTAGTACCAATTCCCACACCCCTATATTATCCTTATATTAAATTTGGCAAAATTATCCACCAACTTGTCCTAATTTCTACGATGAATTGGTTTTCATTCTTAATTTTCTCATTGAATTCTTACATTTAGATCACTGCTTGCAGGTTTCGACCATGACTCTTTTGTTGGGTATTTATTTTTCTACAGATTGCTTACTCATTTAATTGTGTTTAGTTAGTAATTTGGGTTTTATAAAAAATGGCACTTCTACTAGGGAGTAGTAGCTAAGAATTCAATTTGTGAAGTTAATTTGTGAAATTGTTGTTTTGTATTGTTGTTGTGCCCCTTTATGCATGTGGAAATATGAGTGAGAATTGAAATGATGATGCTAGTCACTATGGGTAGAATGATAACATGGGATATATGAACGCTATGCATGTTAATGTCATCAAAATACAAAAGAAATCTGGTTACTTCCTACTACTACGAGAGTTATGTTTTATTTAACAAGATATATGTTGCAATTGTTCCAGATGAAAGGAATGTTTGGAGGTCTTTCTGATGAAGACCCTCATGAAGGTCTCTGAAATTTGGTGGAAATTTGTCGGCCTTTTATCTTTAAGAACATCTCACAAGAATCCATAAGTTTGAGTTTGTTTCCTTTCTGCTAATCGAGAGAAGCAACCGGGAGGATGGCCGACCTAACAAATGATTCCATAACTTCATGGGATGAACTAATAGAAATGTTCCTTGAAAGATTTTCCCTCCTAAGAAAATGGTAAAACTTAGACATAGCATCAAGAATTTCAAGAGAGTGGAAGGTGAACCTCTCTGTGAAACTTTGTTGCGATTTAAAAAGCTAGTTTTACAATGCCCGACACATGAAGTTTAGACAATTTTTTGCTACAATATTTCTATCGTAGCCTTGATATAGTAAAAGAAGAATTGGATGACTAACTTATCAAAAGAGGGATAATGCAACAACCATTTGATGTGGAAACAGTGTTGCTTGATGATACATTCAAGACAATCTGAGAATGACACGTTAGGGAGGATCAAGTATCTTCTCTATAGTTGGGTATGAGCAAGGATCAAAATTGATATGAACCAAGAGCATGATAATGACATGGCCAAGATGATGACTTTACTTGACTTGTCAATCAAACATGTCATAGGGGGTGGATGGATATCGGTAAACATAGTTAGTACAAGTAGTCACAAGTGCCACATTATGAAAAATTAGAGGCATTATACAATGAAGAAGTGTGATACATGGAGAACAAAATGGGGGGGGGGGGGGGCCTCTTAGCTGAACTATGCTAGATCGGGCAGGAACTAAGGTTGGACTAAAGAAAGGGATAATGGCGGGAGAGATTAGCGAGATACAAGAGGTAATTGGATAGATTGTGAAATTGACAAAGATAGATACATACCACCTCCTGATCATCAAAAACAGAAAGAGACAGCTACACCGCAAAGGAATCCAACTGATGATATGTTTACTAGGATCCATATAAGGTTGAAGGGTTCTAAAATTATTAAAGGACTTAAAAAATTACTTCTCCACTTTGACTCAAATGGTTACTTCCTACTCTTTGTCAATTAATAAACTTGAAACTTAGAAACCATAAATCTCCACTCATGCAACAAGGAACTTTGCATAGTTATACCAACCCCAATCCCAAGAATGATATTTGATGAGTTAGAACTAGGTCCTGCCATGACGATAAATAAGTAGCATCTTGTGACCCAAACGAAGTCAAAAGCTAAACATGACATAATAGGTGATGCAAATTTCTATTCGATGATCTGCTGAGTCCGTTAGGCAGACATCTTCATGTTTTCCTTCTTTGCCATGTATTTTTAAAAATGGTACCATCAACTTCGAATTACAGGGACTTGTTCAGTGTTTAGTTGGATGGCATTGGGCAAACTACATCAGGCCTTTCGAGTTGAAATTCAATTTGGGTATTTGTAACCCTTTGTGATCTAATAAGCTCATTCGGCGACGTTAGTGGCAAACTGCTGAATGTGCCTGACAGCGAAAGGCCAAGAGTCTTTTCTCTTTTAGAAGGTCATCATTTGATCTTTTTGAATCTTTTCACTTTCTACACTCTATACACTTGGCCTAAATAATAGTCTGAGTCTTCCTTTCTTCAATTTGCTTACATCAAGTGGTATATTGCATGTGATTCTCGACCAAAGCCCTTCATCACCAATTATTTGAGAATCTTTAATCATTGAGGTTGGTTCTTGAGTTCACTTTTATTATTTTTGCATGAAATTGGTGCATATGTTAAGTTAACTATTGATATTGCTAATTTGATGTATAAAGCATGTGGGTTGTTTTACATTAGTTGATTGAATATTTCCCATGTCTTAGAATTCTTGATTTACATTGCTAAAATTTTATTGTGTGGGTTGTGAATTGAAAATGTACTAATGATTAGTATGGATTTTGTTTGAAATTTTCCTGCGTGAAGTCTAATTCTCCTTGTGTTTTCCTTAGGCTTGTTTTTCCCAATGATAGATACAATGACGTCTTTCTTAAGGGTATATTATCGATTTGGCAACACTTTATTTAGTTTTGGGAAAATATGAGTACCCAAGGGTAAAACTGCTATATGGGTAGTCTATTAAGTTGTTTTGGTGTTGGGTAAGTGTTGTATTTTGGTCCTTAATTTTAAAAAACTGGCATTAGGCTGAAATTACTTGATCGGTAAGCTTGAAAGGGATTAGAGAAATCATTGAGTATGTCCCACATCACATTTTGATTGTGAAATTATTTCTTAGGTACTGTGACTTTCGGCGGGATTGCCATAGCTCACCAAACAATCTAGGTGAAGCACCAAGTTGGAGCTGGCATCGCCCTTTATACATGGTCCTAAACAATTTTTCACTATCACTTTCACCGGGCTTTTCTTAGCTTGCAAAGCCATATCGACGAACCACCGAGTTGGAGCGGATATCACCCTTCATACCTGAGTAAATTTAATTTTACTTTTGTAAACTTGGATGAGCTCGCCTAACCTTTTAGGTGTATCGTCTAGCTATTTCATGAGCCTTACGAAACTTGTCTCAACTATATTCTTTTATGAAATTCTTTTCAACGAACCTCCACTCGATGGTTATTTTGAAATACTATGCTTTATGGGAAACAACAAAAACAAAAATATCAGTTTTTTAAAGTGTTGTGTCATCTGACTCAGACTCTGACTCAACTCCTCCAGCCCTTCTTAATCGGAAAAAGGTGTGTTGATAAATTAGCCTTCTGGGCTGCAATAGTCACTACGTGCACCACAAAGCGTGTGAGTGAAAATCAAAAGAAAGTTGCAGAGGTTGTTGATGAGTCGGGGATTTAAACTCATTTAGGGCTTAATATTAAGGAATTAGTGTCTTTAAAGCCTAATTTTTTCTCTAAACTGCTGAAAAAATGTTAATTTGCAGCAATGAAGGCAAAAGAGCAAGACAAGGGCATTAGAAGGGAGAAAGGAGCGAAAAAGCTGAAAAGGTTGAAGCAAAGCAAAGGTAGTAGTCGCTAAAGACACTGTGCGACTCACAGAGTGAACATTCTTCTTGCCTAAAGTTCTAGCAGGCCAGTCCCATGGGTGTCATTACTTGGTGGGAATTTGCGTATTTTTTTGTATTTACTCGCTTGAATTTTGTGTCTGTCTGCTTCCCACGTAAAACCTCCATGAAGCTGTGGCCCGTTTGAATAGCCAACTTAGTCCAAAATCCTCAGTTGGGGGTGTGGTGAAAAATGAGGAAAGTCAAGAATTTTGTGAAATTCACCCTTGAGGATTACCCCTCCATATAAAAAAAAAGCAAAATTAGAAAAATATTGAAAAAGTGCATGGATAAAAAAAAGGGTCATACCTTTGCCCTCAGCCTCGTTACAAGTATTGAAAGACCTTACATATATTGATTGAGATGAATATTAGGTTGATTGGAAAATACGGGAAAGCCTATAGGTAGAATCATGCATGATGTGAGGCAATTCAAATAATTTTATTGAGCTTGAATTTGCATTTGAAGCAACCATTGTTAGCTTAACTTCTAATGATGACTAGTTATAGTTTGTAACTTGTACTGCACAATTGAACATTGCATGGGTAGGTTGAACCTCACGTGCATTCATGTTGAGTCTTAAGTAGCACTATTTGTAGACATCTTTGTTGAACTAATGATCTCGTAGTTTGCTTGAGGACAATAAAAAGTTTAAGTTGAGGGTGTTGTTAAGTCGGGGATTTCAACTCATTTAGGGATTAATATTTAAGGAATTATTGTCCTCAATGCCTATATTATGCTCTAAACTGATGATAAAATGTTAGTTTGCAGCAATGAAGGCAAAAAAAATAAAGGCAAGGGCCTTACAAGGCAAAAAGGATCAAAAAAGCTAAAAAAGTTGAAGAAAATCAAAGCCGGTACTCGCCAAAAGTTCTCCTAAAGTTCAAGCAGGCCAACCAACAGACAAGACCAATTTGGCGAGAACATTAATAGTTCGGCGTCGCACCGAATGGATCAGCGATATTGATCTGGATCGCCTGAAGTCACAACAAAGTGACGGTGAAAGACCAAGCCAAGAAGGTAATGGAAAGAAGCATTCGGCGTATCGCCGGCCAGGTCGGTGAAGCCCGACTTACTTTGCTGAGTAACTTTGAAGCTGGAATTCTGATGACTTATAAATACAATTTTGAAAAGAAGAAAGGAGTTCCCATATTGTCAAGTTATGGGTTTTTTATCGTAAACTTTCTAAACAACGTTCTTTCCCTTTTTGAATAGAGATTTAGGGCTCATTTGGTGTGAGGGATTCGAAATAATAGTGATGGGATAAGGATATAGTGATGGGATAAGAAAATTATGTTGTTTGGTTGCCATGTTTGGGATAAGTTATCCCATATACATGGTGGGATAAGTTATCCCATATACTTGGTGGGATAAGTTATCCCAGGATAGCTAACTCTAGGATAACTTATCCTGGGATAACTTGTTTCCAACGAAACGACCCCTTAGGGTTTGTTTGATTTTTAGCTTCAATTTGAGAATTTGGAGACTTGTGGATTGTTGTCCAACCTGATGGAAAACATAGTTGGTAATGATTTCTTGTTCATTATTATGTTCAGCTAAAAGACCCATTCTTGGGGGTGTGATTATGTAGTTGAATGTTTCAATTAGCTTATGGGTTTTAGTATATACTAATTTTTTGTTGATTTGAAGTGGGTTCAATTTATAGTTGGTGTTTTAGTTGATGAATTGTAGTTGCAAATGCAATTCTAGTTTATCATTCTAAGCTTGCTTTATAAAGAAGTATTAGAGTAAATCTTTAATTGATGATTGTAGTGAATATGTTATTGCGGATTTAGCTTGAGAAAGTGGGTCTGAATGCAATCCTACAAATCTTGCTTGAAAAAGTAGATTGATTAAGGTATTGGTTGTTAAGATGTGTTGTCCGTGTCGAGGTTCGAAAGAACTCGCTTGATTCGTGATAGTTGATTAAGAAATGACTATTGAACCTAAAGCCTAACCTACCCACTAAGGTTCAACGACTTTTAGTAAATAATAATCACCCATTTAGAGTAATTGGCATTCAATTTATCACACTCCCAAGAAACCCTCTCTACTTATTTACTCTGGGTTATTTGTAGTTGTTAATCGTTCACCCAAATCCCCCCATTTGACATTTATTGTCAAAGCATGGTCATTTTCTTTATTTGTTGCGAAAATGTCTACATCTACAAATGATTAGAACACCATTTTACTACGTAATAAAATTCTTTACCATATTACTACCTATGGGATCGACCCTAACTCTTAGTTGGGTTTATACTTATTAATGACCACCTACACATAGAATCATATGATGTTTAGTTCAGCGTTATCAAAAAATGGTGCCGCTGTCGGGGAGTTGTAACGACTCAAAAAATGATAGGATGAACTAGAGCCTCATTGTGTGGGTTAGTTAACCATAAGTTGATGTCTAGGTTGTTTTAGACCTCACTTGAGCAAGGGAGAAGCCTAGGGTACAAGCTAGGGCCTAAGATAGAAAGTTTAAGTAAAAGAAACCTTGTTCTTAGAGGGGCTGTTTAGGTGAAGGTAGGACTTAATCGCCCAAGGAGTTGGGAGAGTCGCCCTTGAGCTCTTATGCTCGCCTAGTGGCTGCCCCATTTGGCCAAGATGCTGGACCAAAGGGTGAGCTAAGTCCAAGCTTGCCAACTAGCTTGGCGTGCCGCCTATTGACTCCTCTTGATCGCCTAGTGGACTGCCAAATTTGGGAGCTCACTGGAAAATTGGGAGAGCCAAGGGTGCACTTAGGGAATCGCCTAGTGCCCTTGGCGAGCAAAGAGGGGGAAATTGGCGAGGTAAGTCGTGAAGGATGTCCAATTTTAAGTTGGAACTTTAAAGGTCTCTGAGTCCTCTTTGCAACGCCAACGAGTTTGCCCTACTTTGATATCGGAGTAAAAAGTTATGCTCGAAATAGTGAAGCATTGTCAGGCTGGAAAAATGTGCGAGCCAAAGGCCATTAGGCAAGTCGCCTAGAGCCCTTGGCGAGCCAAGGGTGCAAAGGGCGAGCTTAGATGGGTTTGGTGCAAACTTTTAAGTTTAAACTTTAAGGGTCCTTGGTTCTTTTCCAAAGTTGAGTCCCTATTATTCTATTCCTTTCCTAGCAACTATAAGACCCTTTTTAGACCTAAATCCTTTCATTTAAGACACTCCAATTAGAATTACAATAAGACCCACCTCCTCTCAAATATTTCTCTCTCTAGAAGTTCCCAAAGAAGAAGAAGAAGAAGTGGTAGCTAGAGTTTGGATTCAAGGTGGTTTCTTCATCAAATATCTTGGGGAATCTTAGTAAAGGTATGGTGGTCTTCATCCTTGTCTAATTTCCATTCAAGGAGCCAATTCAAAGGTGATTTCAAATCATGAAAATCTAGGGTTTTACTCAATCTCATGGGTTCTTTCATCAAACGTTTTCCAATGGTTTCTAATGAAAAATTATGATTGTATTGATGTTTAATGGATGATTTATGATGAAAATACTCTATGAACCCATGATTTCGCTCAATTCCTAAATTGTACCTTTATAAAGTGGGTTTGATGATTACGAAGGTTTATGGATGGAACTTATCTAAATTGCTTTAGGTTATTGAATTGTATCATTATGTATGTCTTAATTATGGTAAATTGAAGGTTTGTTGATGACTTTTGAGCATGGCCTTGAAAGGGCAAGTTATGGCTAAATTACATGTTAAATTAGAATTGTACTAGAGATGTTGATCCACTTGAAAGTTGGAGGTGTTTATTTACAATGTTGGTTGAGGTATTGAATTGATGAATATATTCCTTGTATCCTACATGTGGAGGTTAGTGTATGATTATAATGTGAAGTATGTGTGTGATCTAAATGAATTAATGATGATCATGTTTAGAAGCCAAATGTGTTAGGATTGAATGTTATCTCTCTATTAACACTTGTGAATAATGGTGATTGTGTGAAAGGCTATTCTCACATGCACACACACTCATAAACGACTAATGAATGAAGTTCTATGATAATGTTAATGAATGTTGAATCTATTGAAAGGCTATTCTCAATTGTACTCTAAAGAATGAAAAGACATGTTCAAAAAAGACTTTCTCACAATATTGGATTCCTAGGTGAAAGGCTATTTCTCATCTTTGAATCTATGAGCTTTCCAATGAATGAATGAATGTTGGGTTGGGATAGATGCTCATCCATGACTTGAGGCGCGGTATCTAGTAACAATCCCTATCCCTTTTTAATAAATGTTGGGTCTGAGATGGATGCCCTCACGTGAGTTGAGGCGGGGTATCTAGTAACAATCTCTTATCCCATAATGAATTAATGTATTATACTCCGTGGGGAATAATTCTAAGTACCGAGAGGATATGGTTTGAGATGGGTGCTCATCCGTGAGTTGAGGAGGGGTACTTAGTAGCAATCTCTTGAGATGGATACTCATCCGTGAGTTGAGGTAGGGTATCTAGTAGCAATCTCCCTATCCCATAACTATAAGCCCACATAGGTCTAGCTAGTAGATCTACTTAAGCTAAGAACAATGGTCCTACCTTAGGCAAGTAGGAATCCCTTATCCAGTAAGGGTGACACTGGAATTCCATGTCAAGCTCTCATGGTCTATGTCAGTTAAGGCTTACCCCCACAAAGAAGGTTAATGAAGTATGGTTTCTTAAGGATGCACTACTTAGTGTTGGGTGGTGGAATGGAATGCCATCTATACATTGCACAAGTAGGCATTTGAGAGGGGTCATGATGTGTTCCTTATAATGCTAATGTAATGAATGGACTCTTATGATCATGTTAATGAAGAATGTTGATCTTATTTCTTAATGAATGAAGGGTTCTTAATGAAGTTAATGTATGAGTGACTTAGATGTTTATATGTGTATTGAAAGAATGCATGCTATGCTTGGATTGTATATATGACTACTTAGTTGTTATGACTTATTGAGTATGAGTGTGCCTAGTCTATGGTGACTTCAAAGGAGCACTTAGTGTGAGTAGTAAGTAGTATGGGATGCTACTTGCACATTGCACAAGTGTGACTTAGAGTTACCTTAGGTGATGGTCCTTATGTGATGATTATGTCTTATGTAATGTTTATGTCTCTTATATGCTTTATTGTGTAAAGGTGGAAGGGATGAGTGGTAAGTTTACTTTTGGTGGCCTTAAGGTTGTACCTTAGTGTGGGTGGTGGTATGGGATGCTACCCATACATTGAAACAAGGTATAGCTTGAGGGTTGCTTGAGGTAAAGGCTAGTGTGAAGGTAATGGTTTTATGTTGATTATGTTCAAATGTGAAAGTATGACTTGAATGTTGATTGTGACTTATATTATGCCTCTTTTATAAATGTTCATGAAGCTTTACAAAAATGGCATAAAAGCATGGCTTTGAATCAAATGTCCTTGTTAAGCATGTTTTTACATGGTCATCATACTTGGTACATATAATGTTCTAACCCCATTCTTCCCCTTTTCTTACTAAGTGTAGGTTTTGGAGATGTTGGTGTTCTATGCTTGAAGGAGTAGGTTTCTAAGGTGCTTGGAGATGAAGACTTGGTGAGTCCTCATAGTTTCAAGGAAAAAAAACACTATGTTGCTTTTATATCTTTAGTTTTGTTAAAGCTTTTGTATGGTCTTAGTCCCAATGTTGTATTCAAAGTATTAGATGGTTTGAGACAAAGTCTAGAAAGTCTTCCGCTTGATTTTAAATGAAAATGTCTTCGATTGTAAAAGAAAGTTTTTAATTCTTCCCTATTTTCCTATGTTCTTATGTTCAAGAATGTTATGAGGCTTGTATAAGACCCCTTCAAAGTCGAGTATGCCGTGTTACAATTGGGGGTGCTCCCGGGTCATGACAGAAGTGGTGTTAGAACTCTTTTATTGAAGATTAGTTGTGAACTAATTTTGTTGTAGTTGAATCAACTTATTTGTGTTTTGTGTTTGCTTCTCTTAAACAGGTGAAGAGTTGAGTGTTAATGGATGCAATACCAACTGACTTGGGAAGAATAATGACATGTTTAATTTGCACAATGTCAATGAAGATAAGTTGGGAAGTTCAGGTGCTATTCGATTGCCTCCGACTGTAGGCATTGCGACGTTTCATGTTACCAGCACTATGTTCCAGTTATTGCAAATGAATGGTCTCTTTGGAGGTCATGCTACTAAGGACCCTTATGACCACATTCGAAACTTTGTGGATGTGTTAGGGCAATTTTCTTTCAACAACATTACTCAGGAGTGTTCGACTTTGTTTGTTTTCCTTTTCACTAATGGGGGAGGCAACGAAGTTGTTGTGTGATTTACCAAGGGAATCAATCACTTCTTGAGAGAAGCTCATTGATACATTTTATGTAAGGTTTTACCCTCCCTCGAATATGGTGAAGTAAAGGGATAATATTAAGAACATTAAGCGAGTGGATGGTGAACCTATTCATGAGACATAGTTGAGGTTTCAGAAGTTGTTGCTCCAATGTCCAACTCATGGACTACTGAACAATGTGCTGCTAAAATATTTCTATCGAAGCCTTGACTCATTCACAACAAGGGTATAGCAGACTAGCTCATTCGAGGAGGAATCATGCAACAACTATTTGACATAGCATCTACCCTTCTTTGTCATGCCCCGAGCTACCCCCGAGACGTGGACACAGGACCTAGGACCGCAAGTGATCCCAAGCTAACCCTGCTGGCATGATCATGAGCATACTAAAGATAATAATAACTGATGCGGAAGCTAAATCATAAAGTAAGTCTGAAATGATGGGGAATAGCCATATATTATAACTAAGATGAATGAAAACTGATGAGTTTAATACAAAGAAAATATTAACTCAATACTAAGTTGAATCTAACTATGTCTGAAAATAGCCTCTAACTGACTAGAAATGCTGGGACAGGCCCCAGCTAAGTCTAGCACAACTGAAACTAAAGGACTAAAATACTGAAAAGAAAGTCATGACTATTGTCCTCGGAGAATGAGGACTCACCATGATTCTGCTGAACTGGAGATCAGGAACCGATCTAAGCGTGATCTGGATGCTGAGATCCTGAACCTACATCATGAGAAGATGTAGCGCACGTATGCGTCAGTACTTGAGAGGTACTGAGCATGCAGGATAGAGTAAAGCTGAAATAACATATAATCGAACAAAGCAATAAAGCAATGATATAATCTGAACATGATGTAGATACTGAAAATACTGAATACTGAGCTAACTGATGCAATGACCAAATTTATAACATGCTGAGACTGACTACTAACTGTACTAAAATATGGTCAATGCAATAGAGTCTAACTGAACTGTGGGAGCTACTAATAACCGACATAAAATCACATGAGCTAAATGTGGAGTCCGATGTGTACGCCCCATCGAGAGGACCCAATATACCCTGCCAGAGGTATAAAGGCATTCTGTCGTGATCACTAAACTGATGTTGCCCACAGAGGGGACTTACACCTACGTGGCTTGTAGTTATAGGACTATATAGGTACCCTGAACCTTCGTCCAACTCGGTATTATGCTACTCCCAATGAATTAAGTGGTTAACTGGTTATGACTGAATTTCTGTAAATACTGGATAGCTCAAAAATGAACATGCAAACTGAGAATGCAACAATTAATCTGATAATGATGCATTAATAACTGAGGCATGTATAACTGAATAACTGAGATATCTGACCTAGCATGTGTAATTTAAGAACTAAAGAAATACATAGCTAGGGTTCTGAAATTCATGCAAGAAA
>JAJOOR010017276.1:0-34102 GCA_036250505.1 Solanum acaule
GATGTCACCATGTAGGGATCGGAGCACCGCTTGACCATCCTCCTCCGCGTGGCTAATACGATTTTCTATCGAGCTTATTGGTGAGTCCTCCATTCCGGGGACGTTGCTTGTGATCTCTTGCTATGTATATGACTTTTTTTCTTTTTAATTATGTATTGACTATGAGGGTGAGCCTGGTAGTTTGTCTTGGCCCCCGCTAAGTTTCCATGTTTAGAGGTGGTGTTGGACAAGTTGTGTATTATGCTTGAGTTTGACTCATCTATGGTATTTATGTATCATTCTTTTTTTCTCTTGCTCTCTCAGTCCCGATTTCCCCTTGATTATGCTTATCGCTTATAGTCATTTTAATTGCTTCCGCGACCAAGGATGTGTAATGATATGCTATGAGGCTTGTTTGGGGTTCCTTCGGGTTTCCCATTCGCCGATCACGTCTAGGCCCTAGGCTTGGGTCGTGACAGGTGATGATACTTGGACATCATGGCTACTTCTGCTTCCCAAGTAGCTCCCTCTACGGACTGACTCTTCCACAAAACCTTGACTGAAGCAACTTCTTTGTTTCTTAACCTTCTAACCTGATGATCAAGAATCTCAACTGGTACATTCTCATAAGAAATGCTATATTTTACAGCCACACTGTCTAATGGCACTATGGATGCTGGATCACCCACACACTTCTTCAAAAGTGAAATGTGAAAGACTGGATGCACTGTTGCTAAATTTTTGGCAACTCTAACTTATAAGCCACTTTACCAATCCTTTTCAAGATTCGATAAGGGCTTACATATCTGCGACTAAGCTTCCCATTCTTGCCAAATCTCATTGCACCTTCATAGGTGACACTTTCTAGAAAACCCAATCGTCAACCTGGAACTCTAGCTCCCTTCTTCTCACATTTGCATAAGACTTCTGGCGACTCTAGGCAGTCTTAAATCTCTCTAATGAGTTTCACTTTCTCCATAGCATCAAGGACTGAATCTGGTCCTATCAAGGCTACTTCACCTACTTCAAACCAACCAACTGGAGATATACATCTACGCCCATACAATGCCTCATAAGAGGCCATCTGAATGTTGGAATGGTAACTATTGTTGTAGGCGAACTCAATAAGAGGAAGGTGATCATCCCAACTACCCTTGAAGTCGATCACACAAGCTCTCAACATGTCATCTAAGGTCTGAATGGTACGCTCTGCCTGACCATCCGTCTGTGGAAGAAATGTTGTGCTAAGGTTAACCTGAGTACCAAGACCCTTCTGAAATGACTTCCAGAAATGAGAGGTAAACTGTGGACCTCTTTGTGAGATGATAAACAAAGGAACCCCATGTAACCTTACAATCTCATTAATGTAAAGCTTGGCTAATCCTCCGCCGAATCTGTAGTCTTGACCGCCAAAAAGTGAGAAGACTTAGTAACCCTATCAACAATCACCCAATTGGAGTCATGCTGTCTACAAGTACGAGGTAAACCTGTGATAAAGTCCATGTTGATCACTTCCCACTTCCAAGTAGGAATGTCAATCTCTTTAGTCATGCCTCTTTATTTCTGATGTTCTACCTTGACTTGCTGGCAATTGGGACACTTAGCCACAAAGTCTGTTATATCTCTTTTCATACAATTTCACCAATAGACTTCCCGCAGATCGCAGTACATCTTAGTGGCACCTGGATGGATAGAATATCCGGAGTTATGGGCCTCTGCAAGAATATGATGTCTCAACTCACCTATATCAGGAACACACAATCTACCATGATAGCGAAGTACACTATCTCCCCCTTAGGAGAAAACCTCCACTCTCTGATTGTGGACTGCACCCTTATGTTCAAGCAAGATTGGATCACTGTCTTGCTTTTCCTTAACTTCCACTACCAAAGAAGATTCTGAACCATTACACCACCATCTGATATGCTCATAAGACAAACTCATAGGCGAGCAAGTCTGTGAACATCTTTTGCTAGCTCTCTTCTTTTTTCCTCAACATGTGCTACACTACCCATGGATAATCTTCTAAGAGCATCTGCTACTACATTCACCTTATCCGAATGGTAATGCACGCTCATATCATAATCTTTGAGGAACTCAAGCCACCTTCTCTGGCGAAGATTCAACTCTTTTTGGGTGAATACATACTACAGGATTTTATGATCTGTGAACGCATCTACATGAACACCATACAAGTAGTGTCTCCAAATCTTAAGTGCAAATACGACTCCTGCAAGCTCGAGGTCATGAGTCGGATAATTCTTCTCATGTACCTTAAGATATCTGTAAGCATAGGCTATAACCTTACCTTGCTGCATCAACACACAACCTAGGCCGACTCTGGATGCATTACAATAGATCACATAACCATCTGAACCCTTTGGTAGAGTCAAGACATGAGTTATAGTCAACCTAGTTTTCAATTCTGCAAAGCTTTTCTCACAATCATCTGACCACTGGAACTTATCCTTTTTCTGAGTCAACTCAGTCAATGGGGAGGCTATGGATGAAACTCCGTCCACAAACCTTTTGTAATAACCCATTAGACCCAAGAAACTTCTGATATCTATAGCACAGGTAGGCCTGGGCCGTTATTTCACTGCTTCTATCTTTTGGGAATCTACTCGAATTCCTTTGCTAGACACAATATGCCCAAGGAAAGCAACTGATTGTAACCAAAACTCGCACTTGTTAAATTTTGCAAATAACTGGCGATCTTTGAGAGTTTGCAAAACAACTCTCAAATGACTCGCATGTTCTTCCTCATTCCTAGAGTAAATGAGGATATCATCAATAAAGATGATAACGAACAAGTCTAACTACTGCTTGAACATTTTGTTCATCAAATCCATGAAAGCTGCAGGAGCATTAGTTAGTCCAAATGACATAACTACAAATTTGTAATGACCATACCGTGTTCTGAAGGCTATCTTCGGAATGTCACTATCTCTGACTCTTAGTTGATAATAACTTGATCTGAGGTCTATCTTTGAGAAATGACTAGCACCCTGAAGTTGGTTGAACAATTATCAATCCTTGGGATGGGATACTTATTCTTGATTGTGACTTTGTTCAACTGCCTATAGTCAATGCACATTCTAAGAGAACCATCTTTCTTCTTCACGAACAAAACTGGTGCACCCCATGGCGAAATACTAGGTCTGATGAAGCCCTTATCTAGAAGGTCTTTCAACTACTCTTTCAATTCCTTAAGCTCAGCTGGAGCCATTCTGTACCGAGGAATAGAGATAGGCTGGGTATCTGGAAGAAGATCAATTCCAAAGTTGATTTCCCTTTCGGGAGGAACTCCGGGAGGATCATCTAGAAACACTTCTGGAAACTCATTAACCACTGGAACTGACTCCAGAGTTGGAGTTTCAGAGTTAGAATCCTTGACCTGAACTAGAGGATAGAGATAACCCTTAGAGATCATCTTTCTGGCCTTAAGGTAAGAAATGAATCGACCCATAGGCGCTAAGCTACTACCCTTCCATTCTAAGATTGGTTCGTCTAGAAACTGAAAACGAACAATCCTAGTTCTACAATCGACTGAGGTAAAATAGGAATGTAACCAATCCATGCCTAGAATGACATCGAAGAGTACCATTTCTAACTCTACAAGATATGCTGAGGTGACTTTCTGAGAGACTGAGATAGGTTAGTTTATGTATACCCATCTAGCTATAACTAGGTCACCGACTTGAGTAGAGACTGAGAAGGATTCTGATAGAGTTTCTGGACTAACACCTAAGATTACTGCTATAAAGGGACTTACAAAAGACAAAGTATCCCCTGTTGTCTTTCCACTGAGTGAACCATATGTGAGCCACATGCTTAAGCTTGTAGGATGCCTATTCCACCCTATCACTACCAGTCACTTGCATTACTCCAAAGATTTTCTTAACCTCATCAATGAAATTTTGTGGGTCTTCACCAACTTGGGACCCTAAAAACTCAGGCGAATTCATCCTATTAGTAGGAACTAGAACCTACTGATAGTTCTTATTGGTCATACTCTGAGCCAATAGTTGAATCGCGTTCTGAAACTCTTCATTCTTAACCTCATGGTCAGGGACTAGAAGAATTGCATTAGCATTGCGTGCATTAGCCTTCCTTGTGTAAGCTATACGAGGAGGGATGATCTTAGGCTCATAATGATGAATTAGAAAGAGATCATACCTTACGCACGATAACAATACCTAGAAAGTAAAATTTTCCTAAATCACTTTGTAGCCTCCCTCTCATTAGATGTGGTGCACTTCACAACCATGAAAAGGACTCTACTTAGTGCGGCTTTTCAGACATCCTAGGATACTTAAACCTAGTGCTCTGATAACAAGTTTTTCATTCTCCGAGACGTGAACACGGGACCTAGGATCACAAGTGACCCCAAACTAACCCTATTGGCATGACATAAGTATACTTAGAATAATAATAACTGATGTGAAAGCTAATCATAAAGGAAATCTGAAATGATGAGGAATACCCATATACTAAAACTAAATATATCAAATCTGAGAGTTTAATACAAAAGAAATATCAAACTCGAAATACTAAGATGAATCTCACTATGTCTTAAATAAGCCTCCAAACTGACTAGAATTGTTGGGACACGCCCCAACTAGATCTAGCAAATCTGAAACTAAATTACTAAAAGTGATAAAGATAAACATGTCACTAGTCCTCGAAGAATGAGGACTCACCACTGATGCTGCTGAACTGAAGATCGGGAACCGATCTAAGCATGATCTGGATGCTAAGAACCTGAGCCTACATCACGAGAAGATGTAGTGCAAGTATGCGTCAGTACTTGAAATATACTGAGCATGCAGGCTAGAGTAAATCTGAAATAACATCGTAACTGAACAAAGCAAAGAAGCAATGGCATAATCTGAACATGATATAGATACTGAATGCTCAGATAATTGAATGCAATGACCAATTTATAACATGCTAAAATTGAATACTGGATATACTGATAAATGGTCAATGCAATAGAATCTGACTGAACTGTGGGAGCTACTAATAACCGACAATAAAACCATATGAGCTAAATGTGGAGTCCGATGTATACGCCCCATCGAGAGGTCCCAATATACCCTGCCAGAGGTATAAAGGCATGCTAGCGTGATCACTGAACTGATGCCCACAGAGGGGACTTACAACCTACTTGGCTAGTAGTTCTGGGACTATATGAGTACGCTGAACCCTAGTCCAACTCGAAGTTATGTTACTCCCAATAGATTAAGTAATTAACTAGTTATGACTGATTTTGTGTAAATACTGGATAGTTCAAAACAGAACATGTAAACTGAGAATGCAACAATTAAACTAATATTGATGCATTAATAACTGAGGCATGTATAACTGAATAACTTAAATATCTGACCTAGCAAGTGCAATTCAAGAACTAAAGAAATACATAGCTAGGGTTGTGGAACTCATGCAATAAACTGAATATTAGCATACTAAACTGATTTGGATCATTCTAACAGCTAAGAACCTAACAATTCTAACATTCAAGAAACCCTAGGTCTAGTCATAATAAGGGAAACAAGAAACTGTCTGAAAACTAGGGATCTAATGGGTGAAAGGAACCCACTAGTGAAATCCCACATACCTTGTGACGAATTCCACAGAGAAATCCTTCGATTTTGAGGGTGGAACTGATGGAACCTTGCTGCGTTCTTGAACTTGGGTTCTTGACTTCTCTTCTCCTTTTAGCTTTCTATTTTTTCTAAGTTTGATTAATGATTTGACTTAGGTAACTTATAGTTATGTTTCTAGGTTTAAACTAACTAAAACATCATGATTTAGGGTCTAAACGATGTATATTAGGGGTTAAATGAAATAGGACAAAAGACCCCTGACTTAACTGCTGTCGGAGTGACTGACGGACGGGAATGACAGGCCGTCACTCAATCTACGGTCATTAAATTGAGATCATCGGTCAAGTCTGCCCGACAGGGCTTCACTAAAATGAGTATAACCTTTTACTTGGAGGTCGAATTTTAGAAAACTTGGTGACGTTGGAAAGAGGATTCAATTATCTATCATATCATAGGTCATGGGACACATAATTCCTTTTGTACTAAGAGTTATGACCATCTGAAGTTGACCCAATCATAATTTTCATCTAACTGGCTGCTGACCTTTATCTACGGTCAGACCTACGGACCGTGCATCGAATGACGGTCCGTGCTGGTCGACCGTAGTTCATGTCAGAGGCTGGGTAAAGGAGTCTTGATCCACGGACATAGGCCACGGACCATGGTCTGACCTACGGACCGTGAGTTTGTCCATGGGTCGAGACTTAGCCAATTTTCTGAGCTGGTTCTAGGAAGGGTTTCAGTGGTGAACCACGGACCACCAGCATGGGCCGTGGTCTAACCGACAGTCCATGGATGGCAACCGTAGGTTGCACCTGGAACTTCTCAAAATCTGCATTTTTTGTCTGTTTCGGATACAAGGTGTTACAACCACGAGTCGTGGTCCCTTTCAAGACCCGTCCAAGTGGGTGTGGTTCCTCACGGGGCTGCCCAAGTTAAGGAGTTTTAAGTAATTTCATTTTAATTAATTATTAAGTGGGGTTGTTTTTAATTGTTTTATATCACTAGTATTTATAGTTTTAAGTCTTAAAACACTTCATTTACTCATTATTTCATCAAAACCCAAATGAAATCAAATGAGTTCTTCTTCTCGAAACAATTCTCTCTCTAGAAGTTCCAAAAGAAGAAGTGGGAGCTAGGTTTTGTGGATTCAAGTTGTTTCTACCTCAATTTTGTTGTGGATTCACAAGAAAGGTATGGTGATCCGTCATCTAGGGGTAGCTTCCACCCCTAGAGTCCATTCAAAAGTAAATTTCAAAGTTTTGAAGTTTCAAAACCTAGGGTTTTACTCTAACTCATGGGTTTCTTCTTCAAACCTTTTCAAATGGCTATTAATGAGAAATTATTATTGTATTAGTGTTTAATTGATGATTTATGATAAAAATACTATATAAACCCATGAATTTCCTGAATTCCTAAATTGTTCCTCTATGAAGTAGGTTTGTTGATTATGAAAGCATGTGAATGGAATTTGACTAAATTGCTTTAGTATATTAAATTGTGTCACTATCCATGCCTTAATTCTACTAATGTGTTGGTGATTTGACATTCATGGCCTTGAAGGGCATAGTATGAGGAATTGAGTATTATCATAATGTCTTGTATATGAATGTGAATCTAATGAAGGTAATATGATCTTGTATTGAATTCAATTTTGTTATTAGTGAAAGGCTATATCTCAATCTGACATTCATGAATGTGATGATAGAATGTGAAGAGTTTCTATAATGTGAAGTTAGATCTTGAATTGGTAGGCTTCGGCACCCTTTTCTTGTATAAATGAAAGTAATATGGATTGATGTATCTTGAATTGGTAGGTTTAAGGCATCCTTTTCTTGTATTGATGAATGTGACCTTGAATGTAAGATCATGTCTTGAATTGGTAGGCTTATGCATCCTCTTCTTGTAAAATGAAAGTGTCTTGACTTGATGAATATGAATCGATAGATCAATGGCTTTCCTTTCATAAATGAATGATGAAGTATTATAGGCTATGTCTTGAACCGGTAGACCTAGTAATGGTAGCCCTTCCTGATGATTCTAGAAATGAATGTGATGATAAACCTAGTGTATGTGGCCCTTTCATGTGTGAAATGATGAACCTTATATTGGTAGACCCAATATTGATGGCACCTTTCTTGGAAAGTCAATGAGCTATCCTTAATGTACCTTGAATCGGTAGACCTAATAGTGGTGGCCCTTTCTTTCGTAATGTACTTTAGGTCGGTAGGCCTAATGTTGGTGGCCCTCTCAAGTACAATAATGGTAATGAAAATGAACTACTCTATGGGAATGGAGGCTAAGCACCGAGTTGATATGGTATGATGGAAACTCTCCCAATGTTTGGCTAGGGTTCCAATGAATATCTTCCAATCCAATAACTGTGTGCCCACATAGGATATTATCTAGTAGGTTTCTACCTAAGCTAAAATGTTACCGGTCTTACCTTAGGAAAGTAGACCACTTATTTACGGTATGGGGCTATATGACACCGGATTACATGGTTTGCTCTCATGGTCTATGTCGGTTAATGCTTATTCCCATCATGTGAGATGTGCATTATGGTTTCTTGAGAAGTTCTATGAAGTGTGGGTGGTAGTATGGGATGCCAAGCATGCATTGCATGAGTAGGCTTTGAGAGGGTCATAGTGAGTTCTCTAATGTCTTAGTGACTAATTAATTAAAGTGCTCTTAATGAAGCTAATGAAGAATGTTGACTTAAATGTCTAATGTGATGATGCATGATATACTTGGGTTGTATTAACAGTTATTTTCCCTTGTCATGCCTTATGAAATGTTTATGTTCCTTATGTATGAGTATCGTGTATAGGTAAAAAGGAAGAATGGTAAGTTCACTTTTGGTGGCCTTAATATGGTACTTGGTGTGGATGGTGGTATGGGACGCTATTCATACATTGCACAAAGTATGGCTTGGGATTTACTTAAGGTGAATGTCTAGATGTGATGTTATGACTTGTGTGATGATTATACATGTATTTTATGCCTCTTATACTATTGTACATGATGTTTTTAAAAATTGGCATAATGCATGGTTTCCAACCAAAATGTCCCTTTTAAAGCATGTTTTTGCATGGTCAACATACTTAGTACATTTTTGTGTGCTAACCGATATTTCTTTTATTTTACTACAAGTGTAGGTTCCAGTAAGTGAGTTGCTATCCCTCTAGTTCAAGTGCTTGGATTGAGTTCTTCCAAGGTGATTGGTATGTCCTCATACATTCAAGGACACGTGCTTTAGATGTTTGTTTCTTTCATGAAATAGACATTTTACACTTTCTATTGTAAAGGGTCATGACCCTACTTTTGTTTCAAGATATTGTTTTAGATGGCCATGTGAGACAATAGACTTTCGTTGTTTCAAATGTTTTAATAAAGTTTTGATTGTATGGATATAAAGAAACGTTTTTAAATTCCACACGATTTCTATATAACGAATGTTATGAATGCTAATAGGCTTGTATGAGACCCTTCAAGGTCAAATACGTCATGTAACTTCCAAGGTATAGGCTAAGGTCGTTACATGAGCCAATACAATTCCCTCCTTGAGGCTTACGTTTAGACACCATCTCTTTCTTGAACCTAGTAGGAGCATTGGAGGAACCTTGACCGGAAAACCTTTGTCGAAATCTAGGATGACCATGTCCATCGGACCTTGAATGAGAGAAATAACCATCACCGGTTTTAGCCCTCTTTGTCTCCCTAGATCTTTCCTTAAGTTTCTCCTCTTTGATCGGTTAAGCATGAACCATAAGCCGAGAAATGTCCATGACACTAACAATCATGGCGGTCTGGCAGTCCTTAACAACAATGTCGAACACACTTGTAACAAACTTACTCATCTTAGCCCTAGGATCGGAATCCATTGTGGGAGCATATGGAGACAATTGTGTGAACATCAAAACATATTCCTTCATACTCATACTTCCTTGAAGAAGGTTGAGTAAATCAAACACCTTTGCCTCCCTCATCTCAAGTGGAAAGAGCCTATCAAGGAAAGCAACTTTGAACTTTTCCCAATCAAGAGGACCTGCATCTTTTGGTCTCCCTTCTTTTCATTCATTGAACCAAATTTGAGCAACACCCTTAAGTTGGTAAGCGGCCAACTCCGCCTTTTCCACCGATGCCACTCCAATGATCATAAACACCTTGTAAACCTCATCAATGAACTGTTGAGGATCTTTCTCAACCTTAGAACCATGAAACTCTAGAGGATTCATTCTAGTAAAGTCCTCACTGTAGATGCTGCCATACCCACATTTGGGTTCACGGGGACCAGAACCTCTCTATTGACTTAGCCGGTCATGACATGGGACAATACTTGGAAAAGCAACCCTAAACTCCACATTTGTCACTTGCTCATCCAACGGATCGATCGGAGCTTGAGGATGAGCTTCTTTATTCGCATTCTCTCCCACATTCCTTCTAGCATATGCTCTTCGAGTAGCCATATCCTCTAGAGCATCAAGTAAGGATTAGGAGAGAGACCTTATAGAGTTAAACTCTATCGCACGACTTTAGAGTAATGGCACTACTACAAAAATGGGAATTAGCGACAATTGTTTTGTGGCATTAATCTAATTGCCACTGATGTATTCAGACAATGATAAATATCAATGGCTAATATATAATGGCCAGTAATAAGTACATTTTTAGTAATGATTGAAAAGAATGGACAGAAAACTTTTAAATTGTTTTTCTAAAAATAAAAATGCCACTTTTGTCAACCATTATCCCTTCTAATAAGGACAACTCAAACTTCTGCAAAAATTTGTTACCCCTTCTAATAAGGAAAACTCCCACCTTTGTCAAATAAAACCCTCTCCCAAGTCCCACCTGCATAAGAAAAACACTAATATCCTAAAACGTTGAGGAATTATTCCATCAGAGCAACAACATCAAGCAAGTATCAACGACGTCTATCGACCAAGTATGCAGGTAAGTAGATCGCTACCCTCCAAATTTATTTTAGGTGTTAATGTTCTCTCCTCTGTTTCTATCTCTATATGTATGTAGATTATACTGTTCTATGCATCGTAGCTTTTATGTTTCTGTCTCTATAATAACCTAGTAACATCGTTGTTAATTTATATGTGTTTGCTAGGTCGTTTTTGTGATCTCTATTTTTTTATTAATTGGTTGTAATTTATTGAATCAATTCCTCTGTTTTTACTATTATTTTATGAAGTGAAGAAACAATATTGTGATGGTAGATCAAGGATGAGTTTAACTTTAACGAAATCTTTGAATACTACAAAAATATAAAGGTAAAACTATGTGGGCAAGTTTAAAAACATACAGTTCCATACTGTGCTATTGAAAAACAACAAACTTAATGTTATTTACTGCCATCATTAGTTAATCAAGACTCGAGCTGAGTATATTCATGATTGAAACTGTTAAATAATCTTAGTAACGGAAAAAATATTTTGATATAAAATATAATAAGTTATTTACCAATTACCTGTTCCGGGAGATACAGTTCTATAAAATAAACTTATATGTGTTATGTTCACTCAGAAGTAGCATTGTGAATACGAGAATTAGTAAAAGTAAATTGGTTTTGCAAGTTGTGATGCATCATTAAATGTTGAATCTATTTCTCATTATAGAGGATGGTAAGAACATAGTGAAAACTCTCATATACTTTTCACTTGTGTCTCTTTTCCAGTTTGAAAACTCTAAATTATATAAATCATTAAACAACAACTAACTAGCTACACCCACCCATTCCAGTTTGTTAGAAGTACAGAGAAGCTAGAACAAGAGTTGTAACAATGGTTAGTTATAATAAATAACTGGGAAGAAATTAAAACTCTATCAATCAGCTGTTGTCCAGTTACATCAACTAAAGGTCGAGCAAGAGTTGTAACAACAACTAGTTCTATTACTATTGTTCCATGCCTATGTTTCCGGAATTTGAACTTGCTATTTCTTTTGACATGTTGTAAAGATTGCAAGTTCACTCTCTTTGACGTATAGTTGGATAGACTTGCAAATTAAAAAAAAACACTAAGTGAGTTGCAATTCTTTTATCAAAATGGTAACAAAGTGGTTAGCTCTTCAAAGTGGCTTCACTTTTTATCCTATCATACTTGGTAACTTTTTGTTAGTTAATAGATAAAACAAGGATTAATAGTGTGTTCATTTTCTCCGGTAGTTCCATAATACTAAATTCAGCCAACATCTTTAGAGAAGAGACAAGTAAAGCTTAACAACTTCAAGAACTTAAGCTATGTGGGGGTATGTTACTATACTGTTGTTGAGTTTCTGAATATGAGCATGGTGAAGGTTACAACAAACACACAACCAAACAAAAGATATCACAACTTAAGAAAATAGTTAATTTTTTATTAATGAACATGAGCTTTGTTATTTTTTCGAATGTGTGTAACGACCCTAAAAAATGAATTAGTGAAACTAGAGCCTAACGTGTTTGTGTTAGAGTTTGGTGTAAGGTTTGATGGTGCTTTATGTTGTCCCGAGCCATGGTTGAGGTGTTTAGGGGTTAGAAGTCAAGGTACGACCCCCCAAAGGCCACTTTAACGGTCCTTGAAGAGGACCCTAAGTCTAAACTGCAAGACCCCCAGCAAACCATGAGGTTGCCCAAATGGGGTGACCTACAGAAGGTGTCCACACCCTGTAGGTCCATCCACACCTCGTGGATTGCCTCCGTAGGTCAAGAGGCCCAAAACCATGCCACAGCCCCAATTTACGAATGACCAGGATGGGGCGTTAACCCATCCACGCATCGTGAATGGAGAGCCATCAATCACACCTATGTTTGTTGTCTTGGTTCGGCCAAGCTAGGGGTGGATTAGTAAATTCACCCCATGTCTTTTTAAGTGTATGGATGGTTATTTTAAGTATATTAACATATTCTAAGAGTATTAAAACATTAACAACCTATTTTAGTTTTCATTATTCAATTTTCCCAAATCAAAACCCCTCCCTCTCCAAATATCTTCTCTCTAGAACTCCATTGAAGACCAAGAGAAGAAGAAGACTCGGGGCGAGAAGAGGAGGGCTAATTGAGTGGATTTTTATGGATTTCATCTATTAAGGTATGGTGGTCTTGGTCCTTGTCTAACTTTACATTCAAGGAGTCAAATCCAAAGTGATATCAAAGTATGAAAAATCTAGGGTTTCACTCAATCTCATGGATTCTTTCATCAAATGTTTTCAAATGGTTTCCAATGACAAATTATAATTGTATTGATGTTTAATTGATGACTTATGATTAAAATACTCTATGAAACCATGATTTCTCTCAATTCCTAAATTGTGCTTCAAGAAATGGGTTTGTTGATCATGAATGAATGTTGATCGATTATGCCTATACTAATTTAGATTGTTGAATTGTATCACTATTCATGCCTAATTGTATTAATTAAAGTTTTTTGGTGAAAGTGAATTCATGGTCTTGAAAGTGTAAGTTATGATCTATTACTTGTTGAATTAGAATTGTGAATTAGATGTTGATCCACTTGAAAGGTGGAGGTGTTTATTTACTATGTATATTGTGATATTGAATTTATGGATAGATTCCTTGTACCCTACATTTGGAGGTTAATGTATAATTGTGATATGATTCATGTGTGTGATCTAAATGAATGAATGTGGATCATGTCCAGAAGCTAATTCTGTTAGTATTAAAGGTTATCTCCCTATTAACACTTCGGAATGATGATGATTATGTGAAAGGCTATTCTCACATACACACACACTTGAATGAAGAATGAATGAGGTTCAATGATAATGTTAATGATGAAGTACTTATTGAAAGGCAATTCTCAGTTGTACTCTATTGAATAATAATGATGTGTTGATTGAAAGGATATTCTCGATCTGACACTAATGAGCGATAATGGGATTCATAGATGAGAGGTTATTCTCATTTTTGAATCTATGAGTTATCCAATGAATGAATATTGGGTTTGAGATGGATGCCCTCACGTTAGTTGAGGCAGGGTGTCTAGTAACAATCTCTTATCCCTTAATGAAATGAATGTTAAAATACTCTTTGGGAATGTAGACGAAGCACCGAAAGGATATTGAATGAGATGGAAGCCCTCACGTGAGTTGAGGCGGGGTTTCTAGTAGCAATCTCTTGAGATAGACGCCCTCACGTGAGTTGAGGTGGGGCATCTAGTAGCTATCTCCTTGTCCCTTAACTATGTGCCCATATTGGTCTAGCTTGTGGATCCACTTAAGCTAAATACTGATTTACCTTAGGCAAGTAGGCCAACCCTTACCATGTGGGACAGTACATCGAATTCCATGATCTAGCTCTCATGGTCTATATAGGTTAAACGCTTATTCCCATCATGTGAGATGTGCATTATGGTTTCTTGAGAGGTTCTACAAAGTGTGGGTGGTAGTATGGGATGTCATCCATGTATTCCACGAGTAGGCTTTGAGAGGGTCATAGTGAGTTCTCTAAGTCTTAATGACTATTATTTGAATGTCCTCCTAAGAAGAACTCAGTGAGAATGTTGATCTAATTTCTAATTAATGAAAGTCCTCTAAATGATGTTATTGAGTAATGTTGACTCGTATATGCTTAAATGTAAAAGATGCATGCTATACTGGGATTGTATTATACGCTACTTCCTTGTCATGACTTCTTGAATATGAATGTGTGTTGTCTATGGTGACTTAAAAGGATTACTTAGTCTGAGTAGTAGTATGGGATGCTACTTGCACATTGCACATGTATGACTTAGATTTGTCTTAGATGTTGGTGTTAATGTAATGGTGTGACTCATGTAATGTTTATATCTCTTATATGCTTAATTGTGTGAAGATGGAAAGGTGGAATGGTAATTTCACTTTTGGTGAGCTTAAGGTGGTACTTTGGTGTGGATGGTGGTATGGGACTCTATCCATACATTGCACAAAGTATAGCTTGAGGGTTACTTGAGGTGAAGGGTTCAAGTGAAGGTAAAGGTTCATATGTGGATTATGTTCTAATGTGAAACTATGACTTGCATGTTGGTTGTGACTTATATTATGCCTCTTTTATCAATGTTCATGAAGTATTATTAAAATGGCATATATCATGACTTTCAAACTAAATGTCTTTTTAAGCATATTTATGCATGGCTTCCATACTTAGTACTTTTTGTTCTAACCCCATTCTTCTCCATATTTACCAAAGTGTAGGGTTTGGAGATTTTGGTGTTCTATGCTTGAAGAGTAGGTTTCTAAGGTGCTTGAAGATGAAGACTTGGTGAGTCCTCATAGTTTCGAGGACAAAACTCATTATGTTCCTTTTTATGTCTTTTAGTTATGTTAAGCTTTTTTATGGGCTAAGTCCCAATGTTGTATTCAAAGAGTATTTAGATGGTTGGAGACATAGTATGTAAAGTCTAGAAAGTCTTCTGCTTGCTTTTTAATGAAAATGGCTTCGATTGTAAAGAAAGTTTTAAATTCTTTTCTATCTTCCTATGTTCGTATGTTCAATAATGCTATGAGGCTTGTATGAGACCCCTTCGGGGTCGAGTACGCCGTGACGTGTCTAAGGGATTCTCTCGAGTTGTGACAAACATGGTGTCATGGTATCAGAGCACAAGATTTTGGAATGGTCTTAGGATGTCTCAAACCACATCTAGTAGAGTCTTATTCATAATGTGAAGCGCGCCACATTATGAATAGGAGGCTATTGAGTGCTAAGAAAGGTTCATTTCTTCATTCTTCAAGTCGTGCCATAGAGTTTAGCTCTATAATGTGTCTCTCTTGTTCCTTATCCGATGGTGTTTGGTGTTTGACCACTTAAAAGGATATGTTAGAAGGTGTAAGGGAAAAGGTTGGTTGTGATACCAACTATGGCTATGTGACTTGATAGAGTTGAGATGAAAGTTTTTGGTGTGACTTTAGTATGAATGGGTTGCCCTGTGGCAATGTGTGTTGTTGGTAGAATCCGACTTACTTAAGATGAGTTTTGAGGTATGTTGAAAGAGTTGATGAATGTGGTGTTTTAGAAGCATCATGTGTGATGAGGGTGAAGGTTTAGTGCTGACTTGCTCCGACCTTAGAATTGAAAGAAATGAAGTTAAAAGAGCTATTGTAAGCTTTCTCCTAAGTGGGGAATAATGTGCCTAGATGGTAAAGTCTTTGAGTGTCCTTGATGTTCATGAGTTAGACTTGATTGATGTTCTCACCTTAAGAAAGGTAATGAGTTTGAGAATTTTTAGACCTGATGTGGTGGACTCATATATTGACCTTGAGTGGTGTTGGTAAAGTTGTTGTGAGCAAGAGTTGCTTAATGAGGACCTTCCTAGTTTAAGAGTACCGGTATGCTGATGGTTTCTTATAAGTTGTGAATGCCTTGTGAGGGTTCCGATATCCTTAGCTCCTTTATGCCTATTCAAGCTTGAGACAAAGAGTTCATTTTTGGCTTGTTTCATGTTTTTGGAGACATGTGTGACATTGTGTTTCCATGTTCTCCTTATATTATGCATGTTCTAGTTGGATTCTTGTTAGTTGAGAATATGAGTTTTTATGATTTATTGTTCCTCATGTTGATTTGCCTTTAGTATGAGTTGTCTATATGCTTCATGAGTTTAAATGTTGAACATGCCTAAATGTGTTTTTATGAAGAAGTTGCATAATGTGCTTTTATGAGAAAATTACTTAAATGTTCTTAATGATGTTGTGATGAGCATGATGTGACTTGGAGAAGGAAGTTTCTCCAATGAAATGAAGATGTGATGTTTTGACGCATAGTGAGTTTGTAGATGTAATTCCTACCTTCTTGTTGTGTTTTGAGCTTATTAATGTGGAATGGTTGTTTCCTCCTATGTTTATGCATTTATATTGATGTTGCATGCATGATTGAGGGCTGCTAATCTTGAGTCATTACCCCTTAATGTGTTTAAAGTCTCATTCAAGGACGAATGTTCCTAAGTGGGGGATAATGTAACGACCCTAAAAAATGAATAAGTAAAATTGTAGCCTAACGTGTATGTGTTAGAGTTTGGTGTGAGCTTTGATGGTGCTTTATGTTGTCCTGAGCCATGGTTGAGGTGTTTAGGGGTTAGACGTCAAGGTACGACTCCCTAAGGACCATCCTAAGGGTCCTTGAGGAGGACTGTAAGTCTAAACCCCAAGACCCCAAGGAAACCATGAGGCTACCCAAAATGGGGTGCCTACGAAAGGGGTCCACTCCCCGTGGATGGCTTTCGTAGGTCAAGGGGTCCCCAAACCATGCCACATCCCTAAATGACGGATGACCAAGATGGGGCGTCAACCCATCCATGGTCCGTGGATGGGGAGCCGTCAATCACACCTATGTTTGTAGTCTTGGTTCGTCCAAGCTAGGGGTGGATAGGTAAATTCACCCCAAGTCTTTTTAAATGTGTGCACGGTTATTTGAAGTATATTAAGATATTTTAAGAGTATTAAAACATTAAACACCTATTTTAGTTTTCATTATTCAATTTTCCCAAATCAAAACCCCTCCCTCTCCAAATATCTTCTCTCTAGAACTACATTGAAGACCAAGAGAAGAAGAAAACTCAGGGCTTGAGGAAGAGCGATAATTGAGTGGATTTTTATGTATTTCATCTATTAAGGTATTGTGGTCTTGGTCCTTGCCTAATTTTTCATTCAAGGAACCAAATCCAAAGTGATTTCAAAGTATGAAAAATCTAGGGTTTCACTCAATCTCATGGGTTCTTTCATCAAACATTTTCAAATGGTTTCTAATGACAAATTATGATTTTATTGGTGTTTAATTGATGGTTTATAATGAAAATACTCTATGAACCCATGATTTCTCTCAATTCAAAAATTGTGCCTCATGAAGTGGGTTTGTTGATCATGAATGAATGTTGATGGATTATGCCTAAATTGATTTATATTGTTGAATTGTATCACTATTCATACCTAATTGTATTAATGAAAGGTTTGTTGGTGAAAGTGAAGTCATGGTCTTGAAAGGGTAAATTATGATCCATTACTTGTAGAATTAGAATTGTGAATTAGATGTTGATCCACTTGAAAAGTGGAGGTGTTTATTTACTATGTATATTGTGGTATTGAATTTATGGATAGATTCCTTTTACCCTACATGTGAAGGTTAATGTATAATGGTGATGTGATGTATGTGTGTGATCTAAATGAATGAATGGAGATCATGTCCAGAAGCTAATTGGTTAGGATTGAAGGTTATCTCTCTATTAACACTTCTAAATGATGATGATTATGTGAAAGGTTATTCTCACATACACAAACATACTTGAATAAAGAATGAATGAGGGTCAATGATAATGTGAATGATGAAATACTTATTGAAAGGCTATTCTCAATTGTACTGTATTGGAAGATAATGATGTGTTGATTGAAAGGATATTCTCAATTTTACACTAATTAATGATAATGGGATTATTAGATGAAAGGCTATTCTCATCTTTGAATTTATGAGTTATCCAATAAATGAATGTTGGGTTTGAGATGGATTCCCTCACGTGAATTGAGGTGGGGTGTCTAGTAGCAATCTCTTATCCCTTAATGAAATGAATGTTAAAATACTCTATGGGAATGTAGGCTAAGCACCAAAAAGTTATTGAATGAGATGGAAGCCCTCACGTGAGTTGAGGTGGGGTTTCTAGTAGCATTCTCTTGAGATGGATGCCCTCACGTGAGTTGAGGCAGGTTATCTAGTAGCAATCTCCTTGTCCCTTAACTCTGTTCCCACAAAGGTCTAGCTAGTGCATCCACTTAAGGTAAATACCGGTTTACCTTAGGCAAGTAGACCAACCCTTACGATGTGGGACAATACATAGGATTCCATGATCCAGCTCTCATGGTCTATGTAGGTTAAACACTTATTCCCATCATGTTAGATGTGCATTATGGTTTCTTGAGAGGTTCTACAAAGTGTGGGTGGTAGTATGGAATTCCATTCATGCATTGCACGAGTAGGCTTTTAGAGGGTCATAGTGAGTTCTCTAAGTCTTAATGACTATTGTTTGAATGTCCTCCTAAGAAGAAGTCTATGAGAATGTTGATCTAGTTTCTAATGAATGAAAGTCCTCTAAATGATGTTATTGAGTAATGTTGACTCGTATATGCTTAAATGTAAATGATGCATGCCATACTTCGATTGTATTATAAGCTACTTCCTTGTCATGACTTTTTGAATATGAATGTGCCTTGTCGATGGTGACTTAAAAGGAGTACTTAGTGTGAGTAGTAGTATGGGATGCTACTTTCAAATTGCAAAAGTATGACTTAGATTTGTCTTAGATGTTGGTCTCAATGTGATGGAGTGACTCATGTAATGTTTATATCTCTTATATGCTTTATTGTGTTAAGATGGAAAGGTGGAATGGTAAGTTCACTTTTGATGACCTTAAGGTGGTACTTTGGTGTGGATGGTGGTATGGGACGCGATGCATACATTGCACAAAGTATAGCTTGAGGGTTACTTGAGGTGAAGGGTTAAAGTGAAGGTAAAGGTTCATATGTGGATTATGTTCTAATGTGAAACTATGACTTGCATGTTGGTTGTGACTTATATTATGCCTCTGTTATCAATGTTCATGAAGTGTTACTAAAATGGCATATATCATGACTTTCAAACTAAACGTCCTTTTAAACATGTTTTTGCATGGCTTTTATACTTGGTACTTTTTGTGCTAACTCCATTCATCTCCATTCTTACCGAAGTGTAGTGTTTGGAGATTTTGGTGTTCTATGCTTGAAGGATAGGTTTCTAAGGTGCTTGTAGATGAAGACTTGGTGAGTCCTCATAGTTTCGAGGACAAAACCCATTATGTTCCTTTTTGTGTCTTTTAGTTATGTTAAGTTTCTCTATTGGCTAAGTCCCAATGATGTATTCAAAGAGTATTTAGATGGTTTGAGACATAGTATATAATGTCTAGAAAGTCTACCGCTTAATTTGTAATGAAAATGTCTTCGGTTGTAAAGAAAGTTTTAAATTCTTCTCTATTTTCCTATGTTCTTAACTTTAAGAATGCTATGAGGTCAAGTACGCTGTGTCGCGTATAGGGGGTGCTCTCGGGGAGTGACAATGTGTCTCTATATCAATGTATTCTCTTCTTTTATCCCTCCCTTTTGATTTCTTCTAGGTGTTTGATTGTATAATCTACTTACTTTGTTGAACCAAAAATAGGAAATATAAATTAGTTAATTTGAATGTTAAACATATAGTTGAGTTGCTTTAATTAGTAATATGTAAACTGTAGGACCTCTACTTTCTGTAATTAGTTGCTGCCTCGAAATTCCTAAGTGAAATATCTATTGCAATATCATTAGAAATCACCACTAGATCCTCTACTTTTAGTAATTAGTATTTCCCAGCTACATCGACTAAAGTCGAGCAAGATCTGTAACGCTGGCTAATCTCAATACTACTATTCCATTACTCTGTTCTCTACAAATCTGCCCATAAATTAGCCTCGCAAATCTCTTGTACAAAATAGTTTACTCTCCTTCAACATTAGCTTAAGAAGCTTATCTACCTGAGAGAAAAATTTTTGTTTCTTCAGAATTCCTTAGTAAAAGTTTTACTGAAAGAACATTAGAAAATCACCTGTAGAATTTTTACTTTCAACAATTAGTTGTTGCCAAATTATATATAGAATTGAGCTTCACAGTGGCTTCATTTTTAGCATGTCGTAATTCGTAACTTTCAGTTAATAAATAGAGAAAACAGAGATCACAAATGTGTTCCATTTTTTCAGTAGCTCCAAAATACTAAATTAAGTCCCCATTTTAAGAGAAGAGAGAAGTAGAGCTTAAGGACTTCAATCACATAAGATATACAGGAAGTTTTTACTTTATTGTTGTTGAGTTTCTCAATATGATTATGGTTATATTGATAACACACACAGCTAAACAAAATAGATCACAACCTAAGAAAATAGTTAAAATTTCTATCATTGGACATGATTTCTGTTATTATATCTATTGTGTCTCTATATGGAGATGTTCTCTTCTTTAATCCCTACTTTTTGCTTTCTTATAGGTGTTTGGTTGTATAATTTGCATACTGTGCTGGAAAGAAAACAAAAAAAATAAATCAGTTAATTTAAATCTTAAACATACAACTGAGGAGATCTAATTATTGACTATTTAATGCTTGAACTGCAACACCTCAACTTTCTTAAATTTGTTGTCGCCTCGGAATTCCTAAGTGAAATTTCTACTTGAAGAACATTAGAAAAAAAAAACCTTTAGATACTTTACTTTCAAAAATTAGTTACATCCCGACTATATCGACTAAAGCTCAAGCAAGATCTATAACAACGGGTGACCTCATTACTAATGTTCCACTACTTTGTTCTCTTCAAATCTATCTGAGAATTAGACTCGTAAATCTCTTTGAAAAAATATAGAGTTTACTATTCTTCAACATTATTTTAAGAAGCTTAGTTGCCTTAGATAATATTTATTGCCTCATCTTAATTCCGAAGTGAAAAGTTTCTTTGGAGAACATTAGAAAATCACCTCTAGCACCTCTACTTTCAATAGTTAGTTGCTTCCCAATTATAAAAAGAATTGAGGTTCGAAGGTGCGTCATTCTTATTCTTTCTTTGTAACATTTTTTCAATTAATAGAGAAGTTAAGTGTTATAAGGGTGTTCAGATTCTCTAGTACTTTCATAATACTAAATTCAGCCTCCATTTCAGAGAAGAGAGAAGCAGAGCTTAAGGACTTCAATCACATAAGCTACATGGGAAGTTTTTGCTATATTGTTGAGTTTCACAATATGATTATGCTTAAGCTGACAACAAACAAAAAACTAAGGAAAATAGATTAAGCTTAAGGATATAACTAAATATTTATCAATGTTATGATTTTTGTTATTGTGTCGGTTGGGTCTCTGTATGGATATGTTTATTCTTTTAGCCATCCTTTTAGATTTCTTCTATATGTGAAGTTGTATAATCTGCTTAGTTTATTGGAACGAAAACAATAAATATAAATCTGTTAATTTAAATGTTAAGCATACAACCGAGGAGCTCTAATATTTACTATTTAATGCATGACCCATAGCACATCTACTTTTAGCAATTAATTGTTGTCTCAGAAATGCTAAATGAATTTTTTATTTGAAAAATATTAGTAAAATAACTTGTAGATCCTCTACTTTCAGTAATTTGTTGCATCCCGGCTACACCAATAAAGCTCTAGAAAGACCTTTGACGACGATTGATCTCATTACTATTGTTACATTACTTTGTTTACTGCAAATCTGTCCGACAATTAGACTAGAAAATATCGAGGATAAAATAGTTTAATATCCTTCAACATTAGTTTAAGAAGCTTAGCTACCTCAGAGAAAATTTCTTGCTTCTTTGGAATTCCTAAATGAAATTTCTAACTGAAGATTATAAGAAAATCACATGTATCATCTCCACTTTCAACAATTAGTTGCTGCCCAATTATATACAAAATTGAGGTTTGAAGTGGCTTAATTTTCATGCTGCCCAAGTGTGTTCATTTTCTCCGGTAGTTCCATAATACTAAATCGAGCCCCCATTATTAGAAAAGAGAGAGGTAGAGTTTAAAAACATCAATCATATAAGCTACGTAGGAAATTTTTACGTGTGTTCATTTTCTCCAGTGGTTTCATAATAATTATATTAGCAGTCATTTTCGTAGAAGAATGATTTTGAGCTTAAGGACTTCAATCACATAAGCTACATGGGATGTTTTTACTATATTGTTGTTGAGTTTCTCAATTCGATTAGTTAAGGTGACAACAAACACAACTAAAGGAAACATATCAAAACCTATGGAAATAGTTTAAATCAATGGACATGAATTTTGTTATTGTGTCGGTTCTGTCTCTATGAATGTGTTCTCATTTGTTATCCATCCTTTTAGATTTCTTTTAGGTCTGTGTTTGGATAATCTTCTTTCTTTGTTGTAAAGAAAATAGGAAATATAAATCAGTAAATTTAAATGCTAAACATACTACCGAGGAACTCTAATTATTGATTATTTAATGTATGAGTTGTAGTAGCACTTCTACTTTAAGCAATTAGTTGTTGACTCGGAATTTCTATGTTAAATCTTTACTTAAAGAAGATTAGCAAACTCACATGTAGATACTCTCATTTCAGCAATTAGTTACATCCCATCTGCATAAACTAAAGCTCGAGCACAAGCTGTAACGACGGTTGGTTTCAGCCTTACTACTTCACACCTATGTTCTGTTCAATTCTTTCTAGAAGTTGGACTCATTATTCTCTCGGACAAGTTTCTGGATAGGTTACCTTGGATAAGTTGCTGAACTAGCAAATCCTTTTCAGCGCACACTACAATTCACATTTCGCCTTTCATGATTGCTCATTCAGTTAACCTTCGTTATGAGTGGTTTGCTACCCCAATATGATGAACTTCAACTGTAGCATCCGCCTCAATGTCTTTTTTATATCCTCTATTTTTTCCTAGGAATATAAAATAACATTATTCTAAGAGCGTATGAACGAAGATGACTTCTAATTTATGATAACGTTATTCTTAGTTCATACGAAAGAATATGACTTCTTGCTATTGGATGCTTCTTGCTTGTTATTTGTCCAATTAGTTACACTACATGCTATGTTTTTATATATTATATATTTTTAATCTCTTGACACATTTAGTTTCTTATTTCAGGTCTTCCAATATGATGTTCACATATTTTACATGTCGGAGATTTCAATATGAAGAAGAGTTGCGAAAATAATTTTAAGATATTATTAAATATATTAGTAGGAACATTAAAAGATTTTATAAGCTGTGACATTCATATTTTAGATTAGTACTTCCTTTTATTTGTCTAGATTTGATGTGATATATTCTATATTATAAATTAATAGTAATATATTTTAGTATTTGCTAAACTTTGTTGTTACTATTCTCGGTGAATGTAGTATTATTATTAATAGCGGCTAAACAATTGTATTTTTTAGGATTGCCTCCAAAAAATTGCCATTAAAGATGTCAACTATAAGCAGCAATTTAATTGAATTTATCTACCATAAAAATTGACGCTAAAAGGGAAAACCTAAGACATTTTTGGAAGGGATGTTGTAGCCATTATTTGCCATAAAAAAAATGTCCTTAAAACTACTAACTTCAAGGAACTATTTATATGCATTTATTGGCTAAAAGAATGGATGCTAAAACACCATAGTTGGCTTTTAGGAATCAGCTATAGTAGCTAATATAATTGGTGCAAATAATTGCCGTAAAAGCTAATGATTTTTAGCGGCAATTCATGCAACCCTTTACAAATATTTTGCACAATGGCCACGAAATCTTTTGCCAATCCCGGGATTGCCGGCCAAATATCATTGGTTGGTACATGTTATAGCGGCGAATATTATTGCCGCTAATGTTGTATTTTAATGTCGTTAAAGGGCCCGTTTGTAGTAGTTTGAAGAAGTGGAGTTTTCTAAGCATCTTGTAGCCTCTTATAAATGTGGCACGCTTCACACTCATGAACTAGACTCTACTTGACGTGGCTTATGAGACATCCTAGGACCATTCTAAACCTTGTGCTCTGATTACCAAGTTTGTCATGACCTAGGATACACCCTAGATGTAACATAGCATATAAGACCCCGCAAGGCCCCATACAAGCCACTTAGAATTCATAACATAAGAAATAGAACGAAGGAAATAAAAACAACATCTTCAAGTCCAAAGTTTTATCTAAGCAAAGTGAAAGTCTAAACACTTGTCTCAATTGCCATCTAATACAATAGAATGAAATTGGGCCTAGCCCATACATCATGTCGAAAACTGAAAGTAAGAAAGTAACTAAAATCCATGAAGATCCGTCCTCGAAGCATGAGGACTCACTGAAGCTCGAAATCTCTCAAATCAATCTCTAGCCACGAAACTAAGAACCCTAATTATCGAACCCTACATTTGGGGGAAATGTAGGCAAGATTATGCGTTAGTATAAAATATGTACCAAGTATGATAGCCATGCGTATAAACATTTAAACATGCTACAAAGGGACATTTTCATGAGTAAACAATGATCAAGCTAAATCATGCATCTTTAGAGTTTAGAAACCATAAGTCATAAAAACATGATCAATGCAAGTGAACATCATCTTAAATCATACTTGCGATACTTCCTTGAAGTAACCTTGGCTCATCATAACATTTAGTTATTTGTGGGAAGTAGCCTTAACTGACATATAAGACCATGTGAGCTATCAACATGGAATCCAAGTGTCAGCCCCACACCAAAAAGGGGTGTCCTACTTGCCACGTTAAGGACAATGAACTTCTAGCTATTAGCTAATGTCAATCTAGACAATCTTATGTTGGCACATAGTTTATGAGACTTGGGTAATCGCCACATGTCCACTCGGTTCTAAACATAACTTCCATGGAAAGGTTCTTAGTCATATTCATCTTAACTCTTAAAGGAACATGGGTAATCACCTCATGTGCTTACATCATATGACATGGGTAATTGCCTCTTGTCTTAACATCGGAGGTCATGGGTAATCACCTTTTGCCTCAACATTAGTATAGCTTCTTACTTATTGGTTCATTTTAGGTGATAAGACCTTTCAACCTTAATAACACTTATTATGTGAGAAAACCTTTCACAAATATGCTTCCATGAGTAGAAACCCGACCTCAACTCGGGAGAGGTTCCATCTCAATATCCTGTCAATGCTAAGCATAAATCTTGCGGAGTAGTTGTTAATCTTAACTTGTTATGATCCATGGAAAGGAACAATTAAGAAACAAATACAAGCTAAAGACATCATAGGATAACTCCTTAGACCATGCATGAGAAAATCTTTCACCGTCCATGATCTTTCTATAATAGTTTTTAAGTCTCACAGTCATTAACTTCATGCAAGAGATGCCCTACTGATACTAATGGAAATATTTTTTAAATCGTGGCCTATAATCATTGATGGCATATCCGGATACCATCCTAATCAAGACCTAATTTAGGAAAATAGTCCAAAAAGCATCGAGGGTAAATCTAGATGTCATTCATGTCATGTGGCCAAGCTTCATAGAACATGTAGACAATCTCATCTATAACCTTTCTTGAGTCATAAACATAGTTTCATGAACATGCATTCTTTTCAATAATCATAAGCTTCATCATGTCATTAATGTCAAAGCGTCTTCAAATTCATTTACATCAATTTCATAAAGAAAAGAGATGTATATTTTCATAAATTTGTCTTTCATAGTTCAAGACCCACATTATATAAACATGGCTTAGAAAACATGGGCTATACATGGGCTCAGGGGAAATCAACTTAAAATCATGCATAAAAGTTCATAAATAAATCAAATAAATCAATATTGAAAGGAACCCATGACAACTGAAGAAAACCCTAACTCAATTGGGGAATTCTAACCATGTAAATTGGATAATTTTTTAACTCCGTAAAGGAAAGGGATCCATGGATGAAAATTATCATACCTTGTTGCCAAAAGCTTGGAAAAAATGGAGGATTTGGAGGCTAGATCTTGAAACCCTAGCTTTCTTCTTCAACTTCTAAAGAGAGAAATATTTGAGACGAGGGGCTTGATTTTCTTTTGAGAATTTGAGAGAATGAATTGAGTTTGGGTGATTTGGGAGTTTAGAATCATTATATAGGGCATTGGGTAGAAGGAAAAATGACATAGTATTGAGTTAAAACATTTGGGGGATAAGACCCAAAAGTCCCCGACTGGAAACAACCGAATTAGCATCATGCAGGCCAAAATGGGTCGTCATACACTATCACGGCCCGTCAAATGAGTCGTCTAGAAGTTCTGCCTAACAATGCTTCACTATTTCGGGCATAACTTCTTACTCTAAGCTTGGAATTGGGCAAACTCTATTGTGTTTGAAAAAGAACTCAATGACCTTTAATTTGATAGATCATGGGCTACCTAATTCATTTTTTGCTAAAAGATATGATTGTTTGAAGTGAACCCTATACTCTTAGTCTAATGAAACCTCTTCACAGTCCATGTGGGACTTCATTGGCTGTTGTGACGACCATGGCCCTAGACCAGTGGTTAGGGGAGGACCCCTTTAACGACCACTTATACGGCACATCATCCTCACTACGGGTCGTCTAAGGGTCCGTGGTAGGGTAACCATTTTTGGCAAGTTCAAGAATGACTTAACAAGCACCAAAATGGATCGTGGTCCCATTCACGGCCCGTCTAGGGCTCCGTGGAGGGTCCCATGGTCTAGGTTTCAGCTTCTGACTTGCCCGTTTGACCCCTTTCTAGCCTTTCCTGAATCTGAGGTGTTACATTATCTCCTCCCTGGGAACATTTGTCCTTGAATGGAACTCAAGCTAGCACAAAGAGAGTAGGATAGAAACTAACAACCCAATCATTAATGCAACTTCATCTAAATGTGCATAACCAAGGAGGAACCTTGACTCCAAGCTAAAGCATATTCATGACATCATAAGGAACATAAGAACTAGACCTAGCAGCCCAACATGAATGCAATCACATAAATGCACATATCCAGGGAGGAAACTTCCACTCCAAGCTAAAGCATGTTGAAAACATATTTTCATTAGGTTTAGATAACTCATGCTCAAATGCACATAAGCATGAAGAAATAAATCAATTAAAACATGAGAATGACTAAGACACCTGAATCCTAAAGAGTGAACCATAAGGAGCTAAGACCTCAAGCTAGACTGGAAGATAAAGGAAAGAGATAGGGATACTAAGAAGACACATCACCTTCAGACTTTCACCCACCAAACCATAACAAGGAACATCTACCAAAATCAACATAGTTCTACTCACACACTATCTCCCCCTAGGGAGAAAACCTATCTAGTTTATTTAAATACATCTCCCTCAATCCCAAACATAACACCGGAATCTTAACAACCACTAAACCATTGATACAAGTAAGCACCTAAGAAGTTTCCACAAGGATTTAAAGGACTACTCCAAACACAATCTCCATACATGGAGTCTTACAATATCAAACGAAACACTCACTATAAAGAAATGCATAATCACAAACTAAAAGACCTTAACTTACCAATTACCGCATCAGGGGAACCCTCATGATACTGTCAAGTTTGATCTTGCCAACCATTCCTTCCTTTAGAAGTAAGAATTGGGCAAGCTCTTTTCTTGTGACTACTCTATCCACACCCAAAGCAATAATTCGTGCCTGCTAAGCACTTGCCTTCGTGCTTCTTCCCACATCTAGCACAAGCAGACAATGAAGATCCACTATCATCTCTTGTTTCCCTTATTAAATCCCTAGTTTTCCCCTTAACCTTTTCTTATTTTATTTGTTGTGTATGAACCATCAAACGGGAGACATCCATCTCCTTAACAAGCATGGAGGTTACGCATTCTTTGACCACTAAGTCGGAAGCACCCGACACAAACTTACTCATCCTTGCCCTAGGATCGGCAACCATAGTTGGTGCATATTTAGACAACTGTGTGAATTTCAAAGCATACTCCTTCCGACTTATATCTCCTTGGTGAAGGTTAATGAACTTGAGTACCTTTGCCTCTCTCATCTCAAGGGGAAAGAACTTATCAAGAAAAGCAACCTTAAAATTCTCCCAATAAAGAGGACCCTCATCTACCGCCCTCTCATCCTTCCATTGGTTGAACCAAATTTGAGAAACACCCTTAAGTTGATAAGCGGACAATTCCTCCTTTTTTACTGGTGTCACTCCCATGATCATAAAAACATTATCAACCTTATCAATGAATTCTTGGGGATCTTCCTCAACTTAGACCCATGAAATTTCAGAGGATTCATCCAAATAAAGTCTCTCACTCTAGTTTTCATTGTACCCACATTTGGGTTTCTGGGAACTATAGCCTCCCTAGTTGCTTGAGACATCATAGCTTGGCCAATGCATTAAATATGACTCAAAACTAATCATTAGTCACTTGCTCGGCCAAAGGGTTGACCTCAACATCGAGAACCTCTTGTCTCACATATTCACGAACATTCCTATTCCTTCTCACAAGATTCCTTTGTGGAGGCATATTCTGAAAAGCATAAATAGGGGTTAGGAGATAAAGACACCTAGAGTTATACTCTATCACACGACTTTAGAGTAGTGAAAGAAGTAGAACTTCCTAAACATATTATAGCCTCTTATTCATAAATGTGGTGCATTTCATACTCATGAACAAGACTCTACTCGACGTGGCTTATGAGACATCTTATGAATACCAAGTTTGTCCCGACCCAATGTATACCCTAGACGTTACATGCCGTATATGTCACGACTTGAGTCTACACCCTCGACGTGGCCGGTACTCAAGAACCATTGTTAGTCCCCAAGCGAACCCTCATCTTGGCTGACTACAAGAGGAAGACTAACTTAAGCATGCAAAAGCTTAAGATTGAAATAAAATTTATGAACTCAACTTTACAAATCTTTAACTCAAAACAAAACTCTGTATAATAAAATATATACAACTTGCCATAAAAAGGCATCTTTAGTCTTCAAAACATTTAACAAAATAAATGAAGACTTCTGAAACTCTATTGTCTATCTATGAAGCCTCTAACTGATAAAGATGGAAATCGGGACAAGACCCACCACCTCCTAACAACTGATATAACTGAAAGGTAAATGAAATCCTCTGGAAGCAAGAAGGCTCACCATAGCTAACTCGAACTCTCAGATGTATCAACAAAGCTCCTGTTGAATATCCTGAATACCTATGTCTGCATCATGAGAAGATACAGTCCAAATGGCTCAGTACGTAGAATGTACGAGCATGTAAGGGGAATTCTAAAGCATAAACATAAGTTTGAAACTTGATAAAAAAGAAACATACTTACCTCTTCTCAAATTTACTCAACTCAAGGAATACTCAAGGATACTCAAAATTACTCAAATTTACTCAACTCAGTAGTACTGAAGGATAAGATACTCAACTCAGAGATAAGATACTCAACTCAAAGATATGATAGTCGACTCTGGGTACTCAACTCTGGATACTCAACTTAATATGACTGAACTCATTTTAATATAAAGCAATTTAAAACAACTGCAATATAAAGAAACAAAATGTTTAAAAACATGCTGTCAACTCTGTGTGTATGCAAGGATACAACATAACTCTGAAATATATATAAGAATACAATAACTTCTGTGGGAGTTTCTCTAACCGACAATCATCACATAAGAGCTATTGTGATGATACAGTGATTTCCCTCATGCTGCCAGAGCATCTTATACCTTGCCAAGGGCATATGACATGAACTACTAAGTGGATACACTAGTCTATTGTGAAAAGGGTTCATCTAAAAATGTATGACCCTTTTCTGCCCATGGTAGCTACATGGTTTGTGGAGGTTGTGAGTTATCTCAACTCTCCCCCATATCGGTGCTCAATACTACTCCCAAAAATATACTAGCTCTTTATGTTTTAAAAACATACTTCTTTCTGTGATTTGAGATTAGTGCTCGAAAACTTAGCTCAAAGGCTGTCTTGGAAATCTCAGTTTCTTCTCTTGCTTCATTTAGAAAGCGATTACTCTTTTCTAAAAACTAGCCAGAAGGCTCTTTGGAAATCTCTGTTTCCATTCTTATTAAAATGTGAAAACATTTTTAAATCTCTTTGGGAATACATAGTCCCCATATACTCTTTGAAGAAAAGAACTTCAACTTTACTCTTTACTGAACTCAAAACTTAAGTCTTAAAACAAAGTTATAACGTTTGTAAAAGACTTCCTAAAATATGGTTCATGTCGAATTATGGACATGACCGACTCAATACAAGGTTTTCAATAACCATAGATAGAACTCAAATACTTGGAACTCAAGAACTTCACTAGTACTACCCATTTCAAGAATGTTCAACTCAGAGTTCATGCGGAATTATGAGCATGAAGTACTCAACTCAATGACTCAAAGATACTTCTCATCTCAAGACTGTTCGACCTATAATGTTCATGTGGAATTATGAGCATGAAATATTCAACTGAAGGACTCAAAGATACTGCTCAAAAGAGATTAGGAATTCAACACTTAAAGGCTTAGAACATGAAGATACCACTTCTCTGAAGGGTACTCAACTTACGACGTTAAACTATTGGGTTCATGCTTTTGACAATAAATCTGTTGAATATTTGTGACTATGCTAGACTATAGAGGGGGTAAATTATCTCTCGAGCAACTTACCCCAAATCAAATAGGTTCCTCTCGGACACCCACTTGTCGCATAAAGAGTTGCCTCCGCCCTAGCCCACTAACTCTCTCGAGCTGAGTGTGTGAGAATGAGACTAGAGTTCACTCTCTCGAACAAAACCTCATGTTGACCCAATCCCACCGACTATTAATTTAGTAGTCTTAGTTTTACGACCTCTCTCTCGAGCAAGCCGAAAATACAAAGGTGAAATCTTATTTGCAACTACTATTTCATTAAGTTCCACCACAACTACTAAACGAAATCACATCCAAACAAAAAATAAATCATCAACAAGCAAGACCCAACATATAATCTAACCCATATTCACAAAATCACACCCCAAGAATGGGGTTTTAGCTAGACATGTAAAAGCGATATAAATTTATACCAAAATGAGTTTGCATTCAAATGGGTATGAAGATTTAAGTCTCCAAACAAGCGAAGATTGAAGAATCCACCAGACCCAAGTCCAATTTCTTGGAGTTGAAACCCTTTGAACCTTCAAGTTCTTCAAAACCCTCTCCAAACATAGAACTCAAAAGTCTATATTAAAAATTATGTATTAGAAAATCTGATACTAAGCAATAACTTTTCAACGAGTATTTATAGTTTTCAAATATATGTGCTGCAGCGAATCATTCGGCGTCGTTAGTCAGGATCGCCGATCAACTTGGCGATCCGCCCTTTGGTTTAGTTGATCATCGTCTTGTGTTAGCCTTTAGCATCGTCATGTTTGGATTATTGGGCCACATAGTACAGCTTTGCAGAATTGCTAAGCGATACACCGACTGCTCCTTTTCACCGCCGATTTGATCCTTTCCTTGAGGGCTCAGCACACTGGAACAAAAGGCGAAGATAAGACCTCTTCGCAACTCGCCAAATGGGTTCGACGATTCTCAGATCTTCATTTCTTCGATCTTTCAGCTACTTTTGTTCCTCTTTGCTAAGTAGTGTCCATGCTTTCCCTCAAACTTCAAATACATGAAACTTAAGGGTTTTCATCAGATATTGAGACAAAATATGCATTTGAGGACACTAATTGTATCAACATATAGCCCTAAATAAGTCCAATTTGTGGACTCATAAACACCCCCAACCTAAACTTTTGCTTGTCCTCAAGTAAACTCGAGTTCAGCCGTTCAAACAGACTGTCTCCAATAGTGCTACACAAGACACAATAATGAATGCACATAACAACACTCAATTTACTTATGCAAAGATCAAATGTGCACTCAAAGATTCAAGTTGTGACTCACCAATATCAAAGAATCTCATGCTCACAATACTTGCTTCAAATGCAAGTTCAAGTTCAACCAAAGTATTCAAATGCCCTCACGCAATGGTTCATAGTTTAAAGCTTCGGAAACAGATGCAACACTCACACTCACAAAGAAGAACACAATGCATAACTTCACCCATAGGTTTGCCCGTATTTTCCAATCAACTTTTGTTTCAGCTCACTCAAGATCAAAAAGGTCTTTTCAAGGCTTGTACTGGGGCTGAGTGCAAAGGTATGGTCATTTAGGCTCAGTGACTTTCATCCTCATGAAATGTGGTGCTCACAACACTTCCTTTCCTCTTTCTTCATCATTCTCTTTAGCGCTCATAAGTCATCATATTATTCACATTCCATGGATTGTTTGGGAACCTCATTTCCTTTCTACTTTATTCCATAACTTAGTTTCTTCCAAAGAAAGGTAAGGCTCAAGGGGTGTTCAAAAGCGGGTCACACATTCACAAGGTAGGTCAGAAAAGAGGTATATATCAAATTGGTTCACACTCTTAGAAGTTTCCTAATACATATCAAGAGATAGCATCACTTAGTTGTCCAGACCAACGGGACAAACTCTAGGATCTATCATGCATGGTTCAAAGTAAGCTCATCACACTAGGCATTGACACTATAGTCAAACAAGACTCCACAATTTTGCTAGTGTGCAATGATCATCACAATATACTCAATTCTCTACTAGGCTAGTCATAACGAGATGCAATGAGTGCACATATTATCTATGCAACTTCATTTGGCCTCATCGTAGTCATGCATTCATGTTCATTCAATTGAGAGCACTATTCGAGTCATCGGTATTGATCGGAACCGAGACTTAAATTTTGCAAAACAACAGCCACTTTCAACACACGAGAGGTGGCAAAAATTTTCAGACTGGTCAAAATCATTTTGCAATTTAAAACAAAAGGAGCCACAAGCTCAAACATCCACAGAAAGCAGTATATCGAACACAATTTTAAACAGAACAGAACAACCCAAATACAAACAAAACACGAACATCAATAGCATATAAAGGTGGGCCTCACCCCACCACAAATAAAAGTATTTGTCCTCAAATGCGAATAAAGTATCCAAAAATAAAAATAAGTAAGACAAAGAGGGAGGTAAAGAAGGGTCCTGTCTATGCAGTCGCACCCTCTATCAGGGTCTGTGTCTGAATCAGGACATCAGTGCCCGCAACATCTGTTTGGTTTCGAGTCTCAGTACCCCAACTCACCTCAGGAGGGATAGAAGTGCCAGATCCACTAGGAGGTGTTGTGGACGTCTCAGTCAGTGATGGCTGGATTACTGGATGCACAACAGATCCCACAAGATCTGGAAAATCTCTAAATATTCTCTCATCGCTTCGCTCTTGCGTTTCCTCTTCGTGCATTGTTATTAGCTCCTCGTCAGTCTCTGGATTTGACTCTTTCTCCGTTGTACCACCCCTCTACACATCTTCGGTGGTAGCCGGTGGAATCCCCGAAGACTCAGGGGCATCCCTGTCATCAGATATTGAGACAAATTATGCATTTGAGGACACTAATTCTATCAATGTATAGCCCTAAATAAGTCCAATTTGTGGACTCAACAATGACCCTTTGCAGCACATTTTTAGACAACTATAAATAGTAATTTGAATTTTTATCTTAGTATGCAATTTCAGAGACAACATTTTATTTCTCTAAGTTTTCAAGTAGAGAACATTTTGCTTAGCTTTTGAAGATTTGAAGACTTCCAATTCCAAGAAATTGGAAGTGGGTGTTGAAGATTCTATACTCAATTGAAGTGAATATAAATCATTCCCAGTTGATGTTACTTCGATTTGGTATCATTTTCTTCCTTTTTTCTATGTCTAGCTAAAACCCCAATTCTTGGGGTGTGATTTTGTGAATATGGGTTAAATTTCCTGTTGGGTATTGCTTATTGTTAGTCTATTTGTTGTTTAAATGTGATTTCATTTAGTAGTTGTGTTTGAACTTAATGGGATTGTAGTTGCAAATACGATTTCATCTTAGTGTTTTTGGCTTGCTCGAGAGAGAGGTTTTAAAACTAAGACTACTAAATC
>JAJOOR010017277.1:0-37575 GCA_036250505.1 Solanum acaule
TGAAATGTTTTCTTGGTAAAGAAAGTTTTTAATTCCTTATGGTTTTAGTGTCTATGCGATGAATGAATGCTAAGAGGCTTGTATTAGACCTCTTCGAGGTCGAGTACGCCGGTTACGACTAGGAGGTGATCCCGGGTCGTGACACTCCCTCATCCCCTGCTCCCCGGTCTCTAGTGGAGGAACAATAGGTACTTGAGGTCTTATGTCCCTAGCTTACTTAGGTACCAATGGAACTGGTGAGGCTGGGGGTACTGCATCTCCTCGGGCTTCAACAGGTGTCGGGGAGGCTGGTACTAGGGTTACTGGAGATTCACTCTGTGCCTCTGAGGGAAATCTATCCCTTTGACTTGGCGGGGAACGACTTGTACCTTCCCTTGGATCCATACCTATCTCTTGATCTTCCATATCCAGAGCAAGTGTAGCCTGTTATATAACAAACATAAAGCACGATTTATATTTCAAATGTTCTTATACTTTTGCACTATAGCACGATCTATCAATTTAATGAAATGTAACCATTCCTAAATACCATGTAGCCTCTTGATTATAAGTGTGGTGCACAACACACCCATAAACAAGACTCTACTAGACATGGCTTGTGGACCCTCAAGATACGACCTGCTCTGATTTGGAAGAATGACTTGAATTGTCTAATTTGGGGGTTGAAAACACTTATATACGGGTCTTAATGAAGAGTAAAATGACACAGCATAGGAGTTAATTAATTAGAAAAAGACCCAACTGCCCATGAAAAATAATTGTCAACTGTGACCTATGGACCCTAGTCAACAGACCGTGGACTGACCACGGCCCGTCCTGGTAGATCGTCATCTAGTGTCAGAAAGGGCTTTCGGGCCTCGAACCACGAACCCTCCCACCAAGGACCGTGGTCTGGCCAACAGTCTGTTGGTCAGGCCGTGGTCCTGAGCCTCCTAGACAGTGCAGGGGCCATCTATCATGGACCACACCTACGGTCCGTGTCCCGATCCACGAGCCGTGGTTGGTCCTCGTGGTTGCCACCTACAACCTTTCTGAAGTCAGTCCTAATACCCTTTTGCGGATACGGGGTGTTATAATATCTTCCCCTTGGGATCATTCATCCTCAAATGAGATTTAAACTGGTTCTAAAAGATTCGGAGAGGAACTAACAACCCAACCTACAATGTAATTTAATCTAAATGCATATAACAAAGGAGGAACTGTCGACTCCAAGCTAGGACATTTCAAAACATCATAAGAGGGGTAAAACTAAGCCTAAGAGCCCATCATGCATGCAATTCACATATCAAGGAGGAAACATCAACTCCAAGCTAAACATACTAAATGCATCATAAGGAAGTAGGAACTACATCTAGCAACCCAATATGCATGAAACTTCAAAATTACTCATGTTCAAGGAGGAACTACCTTCTCCAAGCTAAAAGCATGCTCAACGCAATCTCATAGAGCCTATATGCAATTCGTTCTCAAAAAGCATAGCTAAAACATGTTCATCAATTCATCTCATGAAGTCTATAGACAACTCATACTCAATGCACAACAACATGAGGAAAATCAATCATGTAACTCATTTTTCTTTCAAAACACAAGTTTTTCATAAACATGCATAACATAAGGAAATCATGGAAACACATAAAACACTTTACTCCAAAACAAAGGAACAAACCAAGACGAACTCATTACCTCAAGTTATAGTAGGAGTAGAAGGAAAGAGACGAGGATATCGGGACATCATATCGGTCTCGGCCTCCCAAGTAGCACCCTCAACTAACTGATTCATCCACAACACTTTCACGGAAGCTATTTCTTTATCTCTCAACTTCTTGACTTGTCGGTCTAGAATCTCTACTAGAACTTCCTCATACGAAAGATTCTCCTTAACTCCCAAACCATCTAAGGAAACTATGGATGTCAGATCTCCAACACACTTCTTAAGCATAGAGACATGGAAAACTGGATGCACTGATGCCAACTCATTTGGCAAATCTAACTCATAAGCAACCTTACCAACACTCCTCAAAATCTGGTATGGGCCTACATACTAGGGGACTAAGCCTCCCCTTCTTACCAAACCTCATTACATAATTCATAGGTGAGATTTCCAGGTAAACCCAAACATGATCGTCAAACTCTAGGTCCTTTCTTCTCATATCGGCATATGACTTTTGCCGACTTTGAGCCGTTTTCAACCTTTCTCTTATAAGTTGAACTTTCTCTATGGCTTCTTGTACCAATTCGGGACCTATTAGGGCAACTTCACCCACCTCAAACCATCCTATAGGAGATCTACACCTCCTACCATATAAGGCCTCAAATTAAGCCATATCAATACTCGAGTGATAATTATTGTTATAAGAAAATTCAATCAATGGAAAATAGTCATCCCATTTACCTTTAAAATCAATCACACAAGCCCTTAACATATCTTCCAAAGTTTTGATAGTACAGCACTTGCCCATTAGTCTGGGGATGACACGTCGTACTAAGCTTAACACGAGTACCAAGATCCTTTTGGAATGACTTTCAAAACTGAGAAGTGAATTGGGTACCACGATCGGAAATAATGGACAAAGGCACTCCGTGCAACTTTACCATTTCTCTCAAGTATAACTTGGCATAGTCCTCCACCGAATAGGAAACCTTAACGGGAAGGAAATGAGTTGATTTCGTCATCCGATCTACTATCACCCAAATCAAATCATGTTGTCGTCGGGTGCGAGGCAAACCAACTATAAAGTACGTATTCAAGTCTTCCCACTTCCAAATAGGAATGCTAATGTCTTCGGACAAACCTCCCGATTTCTGATGCTCAAATTTCACTTGTTGGCAATTTGGACACTTAGCCACGAATCCCGCAAAATCCTTCTTCATCCCCTTCCACCAATTTACCTCCCGCAAATCACGATACATCTTGGTGTCTCCCGGGTGAATGGAATACCGCGAACTTTGGGCTTCTGGCAAGATTTGTTCCCTCAAGTCATCAATATTAGAACACAAAAATGACTTTTATATGTAAGTACACCATCTCCCCCTTGGGAGAAAGCCTCAACGGATTTCTTAAGCACTGTTTCTTTCAATTCTACCAAAATTGGATCAAGCCTTTGCTTAGCTTTCACTTCCGCCACAAAAGACGATTTGGAACCATTGTGAACCATAACACCATCCTTGGTGGAGTCCACTAATTGAACACCTAATCGGGCCAATCTATGAACATCTCAAACCAACTCTTTTTTTTCTTCTTCCATATGAGTAACACTACCCATAAATAACCGACTAAGAGCATCCTCTACCACATTTGCCTTTTCGGGGTGATAGAGAATACTCATATCAAAATCATTCAATAACTCAAGCCACCTTCTTTTATGAAGATTTAGATCTTTCTGATTAAACACATATGGTAAACTCTTGTGGTCGGTAAACACATCTACATGCACACCATACAAATAGTGTCTCCAAATCTTTAAGTCAAAAACGACCGCCACTAATTCAAGGTCTTGAGTAGGATAATTCTTCTGATGAATCTTAAGTTGCATTGAGGAATAGGGAATAACTTTCCCATTTTGCATAAGCACACACCCTAACCCAATGTTTTTAGTCCACTGAGCTTTATAGAGTGGCCCTTAAGACCTAGTGGTTCAAACGACAGTCTAAGTCGAGGTTCGCCAACCTATTTGGCGGGTGGCCAAATGGACTTTTGCTCGCCAAACTACCCATTTTCCAACACTTTTCACCCTTTAACCTGCACACTCAACACCCGTTATTCAAAATGAAAAATTAAAGCATTAAAAACTTGGGTTGCCTCCCAAGAAGCGCCTTAGTGAACGTCGAGGCACGCAGAGGATACCAAATCAAGCTTCATTTTTGGGGTTTGCCATTGTGTCACTAGGCAACCCCCCTTGTTGTCTTGGATTAAAATGTGAATAAATCTGACCCATTGGGTCTCCAACTTCTTAATAGAGACTGAGTGAGAGGTCACCATATCATTGAGAATCGAGATATCCTCTTTCATCTCTTTCAACACTTTGTTTGACCCTTCAACTTTGTTGCGAATGCGTGAGAGCATATCTTTTATACGGCTACCTTTAAATTCCTTTGGCTTTTGATGCTCATGAGGAGGGACATACCTATCTTTATCCCCCTCTCTTTTCCTTCCAAGTGACGTTAAGGTCACGCCAATCTCTATCATGGTCTCTCCTGCCCTCATCTTTATTCCATCCTTGATTTCCACACGGTCTTGGGTAGTTTGGCCGATAACCTCCTCCTTGAATGGCTAAGAATTTCACTTCCTCATTGTACAATGCTTCAAATTTTGCTTCATCAGGGTTTACTCCACCAACACCCACAACATTAACACTTTTTGCACCAACACCCATGATATTTTTGGCCAAGATATCCAGCTGAGTCATTATTTTGTCCATGTTTTGGTCTCTCTCTCTTGATCCTTTTCAATCTGCTCTTTTGTGATTCTAAAATTAAGAGAAGAGACTTGGTCTTCACGAGTGTACCACGCCCTATTGATCTTGGTCATGCAATCAAGGAGTTGGGACGCTACTTCATATAGTTGTTGCATTATACCACTAGGTGAGAGTTGATCACTCACTCCTTTGTTCACTGAATCGAGACTCATATAGAAGTGTTGCAGCAGCACATTATTTAGGAGTCCATGAGTTGGGCACTGCAACACTAGCTTCTTAAATCTCAGCCATGTCTCATAGATTGGCTCACCTTCCAAGCGTTTGAAACATTGGATGCCATCCCTTAGAGTCATCATCTTCGATGGGGGAAAAAATCTCACTTGAAATGTTATTGTCAACTTATCCCAAGAGGTAAGAAAGTCCCTTGGTAACTCAGCCAACCATTTAGTAGCTTCACCCATCAAAGAGAACGGAAACAACCTGAGACGGACCAATTCATGTGATATATTCTTAAATGAGAACGGTCCACAGACATCCACGAAGTTCCTGATATATTTATGGGGATCCTCATGATCCAACCCCCAAAATAATCCTTTCAATTGTAGGAGCTGAAGCATTGTGCTTGTGATGTGAAAAATAGTGTTTCCTTCAGTCGGAGGTAGACGAATGGCACCAACACCACACACTTGGATTAGGTCATTAACGTTTGGGTTATTGACATCATTGAGGCTCCCAATGTCGTCTTGGTGGCCCACTTGGCTACCATTCTTCTGTTTATGCTCATCTCTTCCTTTGTTCAACACAAGAAACACAAAACCAAAAACTAGAGTAAGTAGATTCAACTACAACTAAAGAGATCACAATTTAACTTCACTAAAAGAATTTTAAACAATACCACTCCCCGACAGTGGAGCCATTTTGATTTAGCGTTTAAGGCACACCTCATCCAATTCTAGGTGTAAACGATCGTTAATGTAATACCCCAAAAACTAGTAGACTAAACTAGGGCCTTAAGTTAGGGTTCTAAAAGTTTGGTATAAGGGTTAGAGTTGTAGATAAGATTTCTTGTACTTAGAATAAGGAGTTTAGGGGTTAAGTTTCAAGGAACATGCTACACCCCGTAGTTTAGAAGACAATCTAGGGTTTGGTTGAGGGTAGCAAGGGCAAGGGCCAAGGCAAAGGGGCAAAGCCTAAGCCAAAGGCCAAGGCTGCCCCAACTTTGGCCAAGCACTGCCTCAACACCACGACCACCTTCATGACCAATGTTCTTGACCACGGTCCATGAAGGGGCTCATGAAGACCCCTTAGGCTTGTGGGAGGCAAGGCCTTGAGGCCTAGCTACTGCCCCAAGACCACGACCCATTGTCTTGACCACGGATCGTGGGAGGTCTCGTGGTCATGCCTTAGTATTTTAGGGGCAAAGACTCATTTGCAAGCCACTGCCCAAGGGACCACAGCTCGTGGTCCTCACCATGGCTCGTGAGCCCTGTCGTGGTGCCTAGCACCATGGCTGCCAAATGAGGGTCAAAATAGGAAATCCTTTTTAATTAGTTTTAAGTGGGGGTCATTTTATATGGACTTTATACTCCTATATAGACTATTTTATATCATTAACCACCCCAACTAAGTCATTTAGAATCAAAACCCCAAAACACTCTCCTCTCAATTAATTCTCTCTCTAGAAGACCCAAGACTTGAAAAAAGAAGATAGAGCTTGAAGCTAAGGTCAAGAACAACCCTCCATTGTTGAAAGCTTGTGTTAGGGCTTTGATTAAAGTTATGTTTAGATTTTCATATATAGGTTCTTCCACCCATAGAGTCCCCTAGAAATTCCCCAAATTTGTGAAGAACAACCCCAATCTAAGCTAGGGTTTCTTCCAATGTGTGGGTTTAGTTGGGTATGACTCCAATTGGTTGGATAATACTTATTTATGGTTAATTCAGTGTTGATTCATGATATAATGGTGCATTTATGTGAATTCCATGGTTAACCCTAAAAATCAAAGTATGTGGGTTTATGCCTTGTGAAGAGAAATTGAAGATTCTGGATAGATCTTCTATAATTGTTATCATGTATAGGACTTATTCAAGAAGAGGAATATGAAATCATGAATTGACCTATATTTATGAATGTATGATAGATTATGAATTGTAGTGATTGACTTTATGATGAATTATGCTTAGAATTGCCTATGACTAAGGCGTGTAACTAATATGTCTTGTGATCTAGTCTAGTATGATGATTGTGGAGTAAAGCTTGATAGTAATGCTTGAAGTCATAATGTTGATCACTAGGGCCTATAGAGTGAGTCTAATATGATGAGATAGCTAGCATACAAATTGGTATACAAATAGTTAGAGTTGTTGTGGAAGGCTTTTACCCACATGACCTACCTAGAACTATATGAATGTGTGTATGTAGAGTGTGAAAGGTCTTCTCACATTGAATGGTTCTAGATTGAAGGGTTAATCACCTAAAATGAATCAAAACATGTTAGAATAGGATAGCTTGAAATTGTGACATATGATCCATTCAAGTATAACTTGTTTAGATAGCATGAGTTAGTAGTTCTCATGGTATCTTGGGGTTGAGGAATTATACTCTCCTAAGGTTAGCTTGAATTAGCATTAGTAGGATGTTTTTCATGGTAGCTTGAATTAGTATAGGCATGGTAGCCTAGGATTGAGGATCTATACTCTCCTAAGGGTAGCTTGGACTAGCATTCTTAGAATGCCTCCATGGTAGCATTACTTGGTTAGTCCAAGACCACATCATGATAGCTTAGGATAGAAGACTGATACTCTTCTAAGGATATCTTAGGATTGAGACACCATACTCTCCTAGGGGTAGCTTAGGGTTGAGGATTCATACTCCCCTAAGGGTAGCATGCATTATATTGAATGTTTGCATGGTAGCTAAGTTGGGGTACTTGTACTCTTCCTTGTATAGATTTGTTTGCATGATAGTGTGTTTTACCATGGTAGTTAGGTCTAGCGTAGTAGGGTGCTATTCTTTGATAGTATAACATGATAAATAGTAAGCATTGAGTAAGATAGCCTAAAAAAGTACTTAGTGTGAATGGTAGTATGGGATGCCATTCATACATGGCACAAGTATGACTTGAAGCTACTTATGAAGTGTCATCTTCAGTGATGTATGCTTAGCTTGGATTGTTGTTATAGTTGCCTTCCATGATATGATTGACTCAAGTTGATATTTCCTTGTTTATATGAAGTAGGTCAAGAGTGACACCTATAGATGGTAAATATGAATATGGTGACTTCAAGGATATGCTTAGTGTGTGGTATTATGGGATGCCACCCATGAATTGCACAAGTCTGATTTGAGGTTACTTAGGAGTATAGTGCTCTTATGATATGAAAGTCTAAGTCTTGACTACGAATGTGGACTATGCGCAAGAATGACCAAAAAGGGGTACTTATTTTGGATGGTATTATGGGATGTCGTACATGTATTGCACAAGTATGCTTTGAGGTGGCTTGTGAAGTAGTTCTCTTATAATATGAAAGACTAAGGGTTGAAGAATGAAGTATGAAGGTCTAAGTAAAGACTATGCCATGAATATGATTTATCTCCTATGCTCATAAACTATGTCTTATGTTGACATATGATTAAATGATGCTTATGTTGGAGATTATGCTATGACTATGTTATTATCTCTTATGTTTATGTGTTATGTTGACTAACCATTTTGAGATGTTCTTATGATGTTGTGCTAGCTATCATACTTGGTACATTACGTACTAACGCATACTTTGCCTACATTCTAATCAAATGTAGGGTTTCAGAGATTGAGTTCCTTTGAAGGCTAGGTTTCTAAGGAGCAAGAAGACTTGAAGATTTGGTGAGTACTCATAGCTTCGAGGACCAACCCATTATTTCCTTTATGTCATTTCCTTATGTTTTAGACATTTGTATGGGCTGCGTCCCAAGAATTTTATTCAAGATTTTAATAGATGGTTTGAGACAAAAGTGTAGTAAAGACTTCCACTTGCTTTATGAAAATGTTTTCGATTGTATGGTTTAAAAGAAGTTTTAAATTTTCCGTACTTTTCTATTATCTTATGTTATGATTATGCTAAGGGCTTGTATGAGTCCCCTTAAGGGTCAAGTACGCCATGTTACACTTAGGGTATACCCTTGGGTTGTGACAGTTAAGCAATATAAAACCCAACAAATTAGTTGGGGTCGAACCCACAAGGAGCGGTACGTGTTCAAAGTTTAGTTATGAAGTACAAATGTAATCTAAATAGTTATAGGAATAGAAATTATCGAAAAAAATACAAGTAAACAAATCAAAGGGTTGACACAAATGTCAGATGGGGGATTTTTTTTTGCAATTATCAACTACAAAGCAATCACACAAAGCTGAGATAACAATACAGAGAGGAATTCTCGGGATGTGATCGATTATAGGCAAATTTCGCTATATGGGTAACTGAAACTACTGACGAATAGCTAAATATTAGTGGGTAGGCTAGACTATGAATGAAATAGCCTTCTCTCGAACAACTATTCTGCTTCAAGTGATTTCTTTCGAACATCAACAAGCATAGCAATTAAGAACAACCCACACCTTAATTAATCCACTCTCTCAAGCTAGATGGGTAGGATTGGGTTTAGGATTCACTCTCTCAAGCTGAACCCATATCAACCCAATACCTACAAACCATTTATCACAAGCCTTAGTCCCAAAACATCTCTCTCGAGCAAGCTAAGAACACAAAGTTAGAACCGCATTTGCAACTACAGTTCATTAATTAAACGTCAACTAATGATTAAACCCACTACAATGTAGCATTTAAATTAGTAATAAGCAATGCCCATAAGCTAATTCAACTCATAATCACATGATCATACCACAAGAGTTGGGGTTTAGCCAAACATCATAAAAAGATAGAAACGGTTACCAAATCGATTATTCCTCAACTTGGTAAGAGTATTCAAGTCTTTACAATGCTCCAATTTAAATAAAATTAACAACCCACTTGCAAAATCTCCAAATTGAGTCTCAAAAAGCCTTTAAGTCTACTGGGAAACTATCAAACTTCAAAAGAAAACTATTCTAAATAGAAGCAAGCTCTTCAATTTACAGTTCAAAATCTTATTTATAGTCGCCAAAAATTAGCCATGAAAGGAAATTAGGTGAGGTAAGTCGGATTCGTTGAGTGGTTCGGCGAACCTCCCTTTGCTCTCTTCTATCATCTTTATGCATTGGCTCTCAGCATCCTCAAGTCCTTTAACTTTGGCGATCAATCATTTCATCACGGAACTGATCGGCAATTCATAGACTACCCCTTTCATGTTGCTGACTTGGTTTCTTCCCTCAAGGCTGGCACACTGGAACTTTAGGCGGACTAAAGAGCCACTCTGCGAGTTGCCAAGTGGTCTTGGCGATCACCAGACTCACCTTTCTCCACTTCTTCAGCTTGTCTTGTTCCTTTTTGCTTGTTAGTGTCCTTATTTTGCTCCTTAATCAACATACCTGAAAATCAAGGCTTTAACATCAGTTTATAGCATAAATTGGGCATTTAAGGACACTAAAACTATCAAAACAAAGCCCTAAATAAGTCCAAATCTAGGACTCATCAAGCACCTACAACAAATTCATGCTTTTCAATCTTTTGATCATGGTACTTCTTCATATTCGACTTGTACAAGGCTTCACTTTCATATGCTTTTAGGCGAAACTCATCAAGCTCATTCATGTCATTCAGTCTTTGATTCGATGCGGTGCCCCAATCCAAATTCAACTTCTTTAGCGCCCACATTGCTTTATGCTCTAGCTCTACAGGCAAATGGCATGGCAAGTTAGTAAGGGGACATACCTATAGGAGTCTTGAATATGGTGTGATAGGCCCATAGAGCTTCATCAAGCCTTCTTGACCAATCAATTATGTTGTCTTTCACAGTCTTTGCTTGGATTTGCTTTATTTCTCTATTTGACACCTCAACTTGCCCACTAGACTATGGGTGATAAGGAGTAGCTACATTGTGACAGACTTCATATTTCTCAATGAACAACTTGTTACAAAAGTGAGAACCTCAATCGCTTATGATTGCCCTTGGTAACCAAATCTAGAGAAGATACTCTTTTCCAAGAATGCGGTGACACTCTTCCCTTCATTGTTTGAAAGTGCAATTGCCTCCACCCATTTTGATACATAGTCAACCGCAATAAGAATATGATTTATCACATGTGAACTCACAAACAGACCCATGAAGTCAAGAGCCCAAACATCGACCAATTCAATCACCAATATCGGGTTCATAGGGAGCTCTTGCTTCTTTAAAATTCCTCGTTCTCTTTGGCAACGGTCACAAGACTTGGCAACATCATGAACATCTTGGTGGATGGTAGGCCAGTAATACCCACACTTCAAGATTTTATGAGTAAGTCTGAATACCATTATGGTTCCCACCAACAGGCGATGAACGACATGCCTCTAGTATACTCATCATCTCAACCTCGGGCACACAGCGACGAATAATCCCATCATCACAAACACAAAACAAGTAAGGCTCATCCCAAAAGAACTTCTTCACATCATACATAATTTTTTTCCTTTGGTGAAATGAAAAATCTGTTGGAACCAAACCGCTTGCCAGGTAGTTAGCAAAATTTGGGAACCAAGGGACAAGATCATAAGAAGCAGCAATACATGTTCATCTGGGTATGCATCATTAATCTCAGCCCCATCTCCTAACTTGAGCATAGCTTCCTCCTATAATCTGGACAAACGGTCGATAACCTAATTTTTTGTTCTCTTTCTATCGTTCACCTCAAAATTGAACTCTTGCAGCAACAATACCCATCTAATCAATCTCGGTTTTGCATCATTTTTAGCCATCAGATACCTCAATGTAGAATGGTCAGTATGGACTATGACCTTAGTACCAAGCAAGTTGGATTGAAATTTCTCGAATGTGAAAACCACCATAAGGAGTTCCTGTTCAGTCACAGTATAGTTCTTTTGAGCCACATTCAAAGCTTTGCTGGCATAGTAAATCGGATAAAGAATCTTCTCTCGTTTTCTGTCCCAATACCACACCAAGCGCCACCCCACTTGCATCACACATTACTTCAAACGGTTGCCCCCAATCCGGTGAAATAATGATAGGTGCTGATACTAACCTTTCTTTCAACTCTCCAAATGCTCTTAGACAAGCATCACCAAAATAAAAGTTACACTTCTTTTCGATTAGTTTGCGCAATGGGTGTGCAGTTTTTGAAAAATATTTTATGATCCTCAAAAACCTGTATGCCCAAGAAAACATCAAAAACCTTTTACACAGATAGGTAGTGGAAGCTTTTCTATCACCTCAATACCTTTCTCAGAAAATCCGATGACCCAGAACTATACCCTCTTTCACGATGAAGTGGCAATTTTCCCAATTGAGCACAAGATTGCACTCTTCACATCGTTTTAGTACCTTGGCCAAATGCATCAAACAACCATCAAACGAGTCACCTACCACAGAGAAATCATCCATAAATACCTCAATCGTGTCCTCCGCCATATCTAAAAATATCCACATCATACACCACTTAAAAGTCGGTGAAGCATTACACAACCCAAATGGCATCCTTTTGAAGGTGAAAGTCTCATACGGACAAGTGAAGGTGGTTTTCTCTTAATCTTCCGAAGCCATGGAGATTTGATTGTACCCCGAATACCCATCTAGAAAGCAATACCAACCCTTACCAGTGAGACAATCTAGCATCTGATCCATGAACGACATTGGGAAGTGGTCTTTTTCTGTCCATGCATTTAGCTTGTGGTAGTCCATGCACACTCTTCAACCAGTCACTGGCCTCATTGGAACCAACTCATTTTTCGCATTAGGAACCACAGTAATCCCACCTTTCTTAGGTACACACTGAACAAGACAAACCTAACTACTATTTACATTGGGATATATGACTCCAGCATCCAACCATTTAATAATTTCCTTTTTCACTACCTCTTGCATAGGTGGATTAAGTCTACTTTGGTGCTCAATACTTGGATTGTTGTCCGATATGAGGTGGATTTTATGAGAACAAATACCAGGAGGAATCCCAATAATGTCTGAAATAGTCCATCCAATTGCCCTCTTGAACCTCTGCAATACAGAAAACAATGCCACTACTTGTTCCTCACTCAAATCACCAGCAATGATTATCGGTAAAATGCTATCTCTCCCCAAGAATACATATCTCAAATGGGATGGTAGAGCCTTGAGTTCCAATTTTGGAGGCTCATCTACAGACGATTTTGCTGGTGGGGAGTCTTGATTCTTCATATCTAACTCCAATCTTTTTGGCTTGGAACGGAACTCGAACCTATCGAGTGTGGCAACCAGATCATCATACTCATCAATACCATCACTATTAAAAGTCATCTTCACCGCTACTAGCGCGTCAACACCTAACCGTTCCTCAATAGATACCTCAGAGTTTTTCCCCTCAAACAGATTAACCACAGATACCGATTTAAGGTCACTTTCATTCTTCATAGACCTACAGATGTTAAAAGTTACCTCTTCATTGTTCAATCAGAACGTTATATGCCTTCTTTCCATGTCAACCAAGGCATGCCCAATAGCAAGAAATAGTCTCCCTAAGATGATGGGAACCTCAAAATCAACCTCACAATGAAGTATCACAAAGTCCGCTGGAAAGATGAATGACTCTACTTTCACAAGGACATCTTGGAGCACAACAACGGGCCTCTTCACAATTCTATCAGCCATTAGTAGACGCATCGCAGTTGGCTTCGAAGTTCCTAAACCCAACTTTTTATAAGTAAACAACGGCATCAAGTTAATGCTAGCACCAAAATCACACAAAGCTTTCGCAAAGTGAAAAATCCCGATGGTACAAAGAATAGTGAAAGCTCCAAGATCCTTTCTTTTGGACAAGTGACCTAATAGTAATAGCACTGCAATGTTGCAACCTCTCATCATTCTCAAAACTCACAGCCCTCTTTTTGGTCACCAAATCCTTCATAAATTTTGCATACCCAGGCATTTGATGCAAAGCTTCTATCAACGGAACATTGATGGAAAGCTGTTTCAACATAGTTATAAACCTGTGGTATTTTCCTTCTTCGGCCTTTTTCACCAATCTCTGTGGGAATGGAGGTGGAGGTCTAGGCATGGGGATAACTTTTTGGGTCACCTCTGCTTCCTTCTCTTTAGCATTTTTCGACTCTCCAGTAACCTCAATCTCATCCACATCTTTTTCTACCACAATTTCAACCTCAGACGGCATAGGGGGGATCAATGGTCTGTTAACCTCCGCTAGTAGTGACTGTCATACAATGCCCATCATTCTTTGGATTCTGGATGGTATTGCTAGAAAGTGTGTCAGGCTGATGTGGGTTCATAGTAGTGGATAATTGACTAAACTGCTGCTCAAGTTGCTTGATCGACACTGCATGGGAATCAACTTTTTGACCAATTCCAGACAAGTCGTTTGGCATCTCTTTCACATTCTCATCAGTTGCATCAAACCTCTTCATCATCTTTTGCATCATATCCTCAATGCGTGACATACTACCACCAACCTCTCTATTACCAGATTCCCTATTACCAGGTGGAACATAGGGCCCAACTTTCTCATTCTTCTTGCCATAGTTGTTCCGGTTGTAGTTGTTATCACGATTGTAGTTCCCATCCCAGACATAGTTTCCCTCTCGATTGTAGTTTCCATAGTTCCGACCTTGGTTTCCTTGACCTTGGCACCAATTATCCGAGTTTGAAACTTGGGTGTTGGTTCAGAAACTTCTTGTCTGATCATTAACCAAATATGCATCCTCTTTATAGTAACATTCCTCAACTAGTGGTGGTGGAGCTCTAGTTAAGTAGTTTACCACATTTACCTTTTTTGCACCTTCACTCACATGCTTTAATACCAAACCCAGTTTTGTCCTCATTTGAGTCATCTCTTCACGAATATCATCATTGGCTTGGCTAGGTGCAATTTGAACTGCAAATGAGATTTGACCAGTGTTCGCCTTTCTAGTGCTCCATGCCTTATTATTCCAGGAAATCTTCTCTAGTTTTTCGGCGATCTCCTCAAAAGTGCACTCACCATATGATCCTCCAGCAATAGTATCTAGCACAACCTTATCTAGCACAGCCTTTCCATTGTCATCCTAACCTCTGTAAAAGTACTCATTCAGTGACTCATCATCTATCCGTGATTCGAAACTCTTCTGATGAACGCAGTGAACCTATCCCTTGAAATTCTTACAGACTCTCCAAGTAGTGCTACGAAGTTGTTCAGTTTATTCTTATGATTCAGCTTCTTAGTCGCCGAAAAATACTTTGCCATGAACACCTTATGCAATTGGACCCATGTATGAATCGAATTGTATGGAAGCTGAGAAAACTACACTACAGCATCACCGGTCAATGAGAGATGGAAGACTCTCAAACCTACGACATTCATGTCCAATTTTGGTCATCTCACACAACTCTTGCAGACACTTCTCAACTTAGCCATGTGACCATGTGGATCTTCTGAAGTTAGACCAGGAAATAACCCTCTTGTTGTAAGCATTTGCATCAGAATGCTGGTCATCACAAATGTATGCCCTAGAGGTAGAGGAGGAAGAACAATGTGCCCTTCTGATTCAACTGTATTGTAATCAACCCTGTAGTTATCATGCAACGTAGGTGTTGGCGGATTTTGTACCCTCTCTACATCTCCTATTAGATTACCACCATGAACCTGAACGTTCACATTACCAACTCCAGGAGACTGCAATTCATCTCCATCCTCATGTTTCTCTTTGATTGGATTATTATGGACCCCTAGATTTTCCATTTTTCTCAAAGTCTTTCTTAGTTCAAGATGTAGGGGATCAATGGTTCGCCTCGACTCCGTGTACTTGGCATACACTAGAGTAGAAACCTATAGAAAACAAAAATAAAAGGAAAACGTAAAATCAGGAAATACTTAACTAAAGTTCAATAATGTAGTTAAACGTAATCTAAAAATTGTATTCCCCAGCAGCGGCGCCAAAATTTGATCCGCTCAAATTACACCTCCCTAAAGAAGTATAAGCGATCATTGTCAAATAAAGAACCCAACTTGTAGGTTGGGGTCGATCCCACGAGGAATATGGTTTAGACTTAAACTTAACTCACTATTATATCCGTTTAGTCAAACTATTTCCGTCACAAGTAAACAAAAGGGGGGATTTTGTAAGTAAGTAACAAATTGTTGATTAAATAACAAGTAAACAAGATTCAAACTTTGTGTTATCAATATGAGACAAAACTAGGGTATATGTGTTCCCCACAAGCTCTTAACACGGTAATCCTAATAATAGTAATCATTTTCTAGTGTTTTACATGCAAAGTTGGTAAGTTAGGTATCCCTAAGTGATTGGTCCTCCAAGTAGGAAATTCCACCACGCACCTTGGTCCGAATATGGGTGTATGCTTTACTAACCCTTACCTTTATCCTAGATTAGTTATCACATCAATGTATGACTTAGTTTTCACCCTCACTCCAATTGACATTAAACTATTAAATAGCATCCACTAAATCTATGTTGTTAATTATTTTCTCATTCACTACCTCCTTGGTCGGACAAGTAGAAACGAGGCGAGTTCTAATATTGGCCACCATTAAAAAGACTTCTAAACTAAAGAATTAACAATACATACATAAACACTATTCAAGAATTATTTAATTATTATTCATACTTTGTTAATTGCTCATGGTTCCCACAACTCTAGTTGTAGATTTAGCTACTCATGCTTGAGAGTTCACAATTCATAATTAGATAAGAAGAATTCACGAACTTACAAGTAGAATTGATGAAACCCAAAATCTTCAATTTAATTTCAAAGGGAAACATAGTAAACCTCCTTTGATAGCCCCAGGATAAGATAGCTTACTAACTCACAGTTGAACCTGAATCCTAGCGGGTGGGTCAATCAGAATCCCTTCCTGAACCTGCTAGCATGAAACAAAAAGCAGTGTCCCCAGGCAATGGGATGTCAGTAAGAATAAAAATGTACTGGTTTGTAAAGCGGAAAGTAAAATCATAAATAGTTACTGAAAAAGGGTAATAGAGATACCACATGAAACTGAAACTCAAATAATCTCCCTGGCTGACATTTGGCCTCCTACTATTTAAATATGCATGGTACGCTCGTATAATCGTATGTCATGAATACATATATATAGATGCAAATGCATGATATACCCAACCAAATGCTAGAAATGGTGGTACTTCCCGGTAGCTAACCGACATCATATACACCAACATGTGGTCATCCGTGTCTCATACGTATAAATATAGGCAATAGGACCCATACCTCTCGATTATAGCTCAGGAGTAGAATGCATAGCATGTCATGTAATGGATTTATAACACCTATATGTTACAGTTGTCATGTTGTCAATCTTGGCCCGTTTGTAGTCTTGTTCTCATAACCCCATAATCACTTTCGTATAACATGTAACCATCTCATGGAACCTCAGATGTTCTTCCAAATAAGCTTGAAAAGTTAACTCGAATTTTACAAAGATAGCCTAACTTTGAAAATATTCATAACAAGTTTAAGGTGATTTACTTAGTTACTAACTTGGTTCCTACATAATTTATAAAAAACGTATTTCAAAAACCAACTGTTCTAATAGTTTAAATATCTAAGTTATAATCGAGAGTTTTGAAGATCGTGAGTTAAATTAAAGATTTTTTATAATAAATTTAGTGGGGAAGAAGGGTTGGTTACAAGTAATAAGGGTCTCCCGTAATATTTTATGTCACATCACCCAAAGAAGAATAGGAATTCATACATGCGGACATATAATCAAGGAAACCGATAAAACGACATGTAGATGTCGAATACTCTATTTATCCAAACGAGTGGAATATCAAAATAAAATAATTCAGCCGAGATCCCAATGCCTTTCATGGAAGGTCTTTATATCAAGAAAATAGCAAAATATCACATTCGGCGTTTTAGGAATTTCCCAAGAGTGGTGCTAAAATGAGGGACGGAGCTTAGCCTTGACATACATTTCCAATGAACACTCAAATGGATGTAGTTTCTTCATGAAAGTTGTTCCTTATGTCCTAAGCTTCGCAAACACTATATATACACAGCTGGTACGCACCGATAAATAATTCAAAATTGAACTTAAATTGATGAAACGTTCATAGAATTTCATTAAAACAATCATAAAAGCTTCCCAAGATGATTACCTTAGTTAACAAAATGTAAGACTTGAAGAAACACCAATAACTACCTATTTATATCTTCAAAAACTAGCTTCAAATGCAGCTAATAGAAGGGGAAAACAATTGCCACGTGTAGAGATTACGTTTCTATACAAAGGGGCAACCTACTGTCATGACCCAGGGGTACCCCCTAGATGTAACACGACGTACTCGTCCCCAAAGGGGTCTTATACAAGCCCTTATCATATCATAAACATAAGTAGTAGAAATGATGAGGAATTAAAACTTTTTACAATCGAAGTCTTTTCATAAAATTGAATAGAAGTCTAGACATTGTCTCATTAACCATCTAATACAATCTAATATCAGTAAGGGTCACAGCCCTTTACAACATAGTCTCAAAGTGAAAGTAAGAAGAAACCAAAAATGAATAACTCTTGTCCTCGAACCATGAGGCCTAACCAAAAGCGTGAAGAATAGTCGATCCAATCTTTGATCAAGAAGGAAGCACACCTCAACAATGGGGCCCTACACATATAGAAAAAGGTAGAAAATATGGGTTAGCACAAAATTGCACCAAGTATGGAAGCCATGAAATGAAATCCTTAAAACATGCAAAAAGGGACAATATAGATGAAACTGTGCATTTTATCACTTTAAGAATCATTATGCACAATAGTGTAAATACATAAGTCAAACCAATTCATAAGCAATCATAAGCTATACTTGTGCAATGCATAGATAAGATTCCATAATTTTATCTAATACTAAGTATCACTTTTAGGCCACCATAATCATACATATCATACCTTGACCTCATCCATAGCCAATACTCATAAACAAGGAAACATTCGTGTTAATTAACTTGTGACAAGAAATGCTTGTAATAGCCACAATCCATATCATACATGCATAAATTCATATATCTTCATAGAATAAGAAAATCACACCACAACCCCTTTCCAAAGCCTAATTGTGCAATGGATAAGTGAAGTCCCATACCCCCCCACTCACACTAAGTAGAAATCCTTGAGAAGTCATAAATATAGTTTATGTTCATGTTCTTGTCATAATTAATAATCTTGTAATGTAGGAAAATATCCTTAACCGACATAGATCGTGTAAGCTACATGGAATCCGGTGTCATGTCCCACACCGAAAAGAGATGTCTTACTTGCCTAAGGTAGAACTAATTGTATTAGCTTTAAGGTGGATCCACTAGATAAAGACCTATGTGGGCACATAGTTATGGGATAGGAAGATTGCTTCTAGAAACCCCAAACCTATTGAACTGATGGGGGAGCTTCAATCTCATGAGACTACTTTAGATGACCCGGCCTTTTGAATTGACGAGAAGGCCTCTACCTCATATTCCATATCCACTCGGTGCTAAGCATTATTTCCCAAAATTTCATGTTTATTCTTGAATTGAATTTACATGAATGAAGGAGTATCTTACCTTTCATTAAACACAACTCATAAAATAGCTCATAGATTCAAATAGGTGAGAATGGACTTTCAACCTTAGAATCATCATTAATATGTGAGGAAAACTTTCACATTATGATCATGTGTTTTCATGAAAATCACTTTTAAATCAACACAACAATATCATCATAATCATGGACATTACATGCATAGTCATGTGTAAGGGTATAGGGAGAATGATCTTTCAAAAATACCACAATTACACCATAGTCATAGAATATTCACTTTCTAAGTGAATCATAAGCTCATACACAATTTTCATCAACATGTACAAACCCTCATAAATTGCCCTTCAAGGACCATGAATCACATTTAATCCAAACATCTAGAATTACTATATTAGATATGGAGAATATCATGATTCAATAAACTCAATCAATATAGACATAACCAATTGACATGCTTCTATAATCAATCAACCCACATCATGAAATCACAATTTAGTAATATGGGGGATTCATGGGTTCTTGGGGGGATTTCATCATAAATCAATAATAAATCATCAATTCAATCATAATTCATCATAAATCAACATTTGAAAACGTTTTGAAAGAGAACCTATGACTTAGATTGAAACCCTGGCTTTTGGGAAAATTGGAAGCTTTGAAATCAAGTTTTGAAGGGACTCTATGGGTGAAAGCTACCTATAGATGAAAAGCCACCATACCTTATGATGATTTTCTCATGAAATTGAGTGGAAAGATCAGTCCATGAACCGTAGACCTTGACTTCTTCTTCTTCTTCAATAGAGGTTTTAGTGAGAGAAATATTGGAGAGGTTTTGATTTGGGAACTTTGGTAGTTATGATTTTGAAGACTAAGTTTTAGGGGCTTTAAACACTTATATACTTGTTCTAAAATAATACAAAATGACATCACTTAATGGTTAATTAAATTGGAAAACCCAAAACTACCCCTCAACTAACTCCCTAAAACCACCTTCCAAGTTTAACCCACGATCCCCTCACCTACGGACCGTGAATGACGGCCCTTTCTGGTCAAACGTGGGTCGAGGGACTGGGACCTGAATTTGGGAGGCTTGACCTACGGATACAAGCCACGTGGCATGGACCCATCCACGAGGCGTGGGTCCTTCCCGTGGCTACTACCTTAGGTAGATTACAAAAAGGCCTCACCCACGTTGGCCCCCCTACGGGGCGTGGGTTGATCCACGAGGCATGGGAGCCTTTGGTGGGTCAAGGACCCAAGGTTGGTCCTTGGGGTTTAGGCCTTGACGTTCTAACACGAATACATGATTTTTAAGGTACGAGAAGGTGCTTTCAAGGCTTTAACCCTAACGTCAAGGTCTAGCTCAGTCTACTAGTTCCGGAGTGTTACATTATCGAACATTCTTCCTCGAATGATGATTTAGATACCTTACGCAAATAAAGACTCAAAACTAGCAGCCCATCATGCATGTAACATCAAAATAATGCACAATTCAAATGAGGAAACATCAACTCCATCTCAAGACACAATCATTGCAACACAAGGAAGTAGGAGCTACATGCACAAAGCTCATCATTTCACATAAACATAGGAGGAACTACCTTCTCAAACTAAAACCAAGCTCAACACAACATTATGGAGCCAATATGCCATTTCATCAACAGCATAACTAAGCATGTTCATCAAATCATCTCATGAAGTCAAATATGCAATCATCATACTAAAATGCACAATCAACACGAGGAACATATAAATCATGAAAAATTCATTTTTTGTACTAAACATGAATTTTCTCAAGAACATGCATATCATAAGGAAATCATCAAGAACACATATAGCACACATGACTCCCAAAACACCACACTAAAGAGGAATTACTTACCTTAAGCTTGGATAGGAGTAGAAGGAAAAATATGAGGATAGCGGGACTTCATATCGGCCTCAGCCTCCCACGTAGCACCCTCAACTAAATGATTCCTCCATAAAACTTTCAGGGAAGTTATTTCCTTGTTTCTCAACCTTTTAACTTGTCGGTCTAATATTTCTATCGGAACCTCTTCATATGAAAGGCTCTCTCATCAACTCCCAACCCTTCTAAGGAAATGATGGATATAGGATCACCAATACACTTTTTAAGCATAGAAACATGAAATACCGGGTGAACCGAGGCCAACTCATTTGGCAAGCCTAACTCATAGGCAACTTTCCCAACATGCTTCAAAATTTGGTATGGGCCTACATACCGGGGACTAAGTTTCCCTTTCATGTCAAACCTCATCACACCTTTCATAGGTGATATTTTCAAATTGACCCATTCATTGACTTCAAATTCTAGATCCCTCCTTCTAACATCGGCATAAGACTTTTGCCGACTTTGGGCCGTCCTCAACATCTCTCTAATGAGTCAGACTTTCTCAATGGCCTCATAAACTAGTTCGGGACCAATTAGAGCAATTTCACCTACTTCAAACCAACCAACAAGAGATCCACATCTTCTACCATACAAGGCTTCAAAAGGAGTCATGGCAATGCTTGAGTGGTAACTATTATTGTAGGCAAACTCTATTAATGGTAGATGGTCACCTTAATTACCTTTGAAGTCTATAACACATGCCCTCAACATATCATCTAAGGTTTGGATGGTGCAGTCTGCTTGACCATCCGTTTGAGGGTGAAAAGTCATGCTAAGATTGACCTTAGTACCAAGCCCTTTTTCGAATGCCTTCCAAAAGTGTGAAGTAAATTGAGTACCCCGATCCGAAATAATAGATAAGAGAACCCCATGCAATTTCACTATCTCATTGATGTACAATATGGCATAGTCTTCCGCCGAAAAGAAAACCTTGACGGGAATAAAGTGGGCTGATTTGGTCATTCTATCCACAATGACCCAAATAGAATTATGTTGCCTTCGAGTACGAGGCAAACCCACAGTAAAATCCATATTCACATCCTCCCACTTTCAAGTGGGAATATCTATATCTTGGGACAAGCCTCCCACACTTTGATACTCAGCCTTAACTTGTTAACAATTCGGACACTTGGCTACAAAACCTGATATATCCTTCTTCATACCATTCCACCAATAGACTTCCCGTAGATCATGGTACATCCTGGTGGATCTCGGATAAATAGAATACCGCGAACCATGAACTTTTTCAATAATTTTCTATCTCAAACCATCAATATCTGAAACACATAACCGGCCTTGGCACCTAAGCACCCCATCTCCCCCTTGGGAGTAAGCCTCAATGGACTTGTTGAGTACCGATTCTTTCAACTCAACTAATATGGGATCAAGGTCTTGTTTAGATTTCACGTCCATCACAAAGGATGATTCGGAACCATTATGGACCATGACACCACCCTTGGTGGAATACACTAGTTAAACACATAGCTGGGCCAACCTATGCACATCACAAACCAATTCTTTCTTTTCATCTTTTACATGAGTCACACTACCCATGGTCAATCTATTAAGGGAGTTCGCAACTACATTCGCTTTGTTGGGGTGGTAAAGGACACTCATGTCATAATCCTTCAAAAGTTCTAACCATTTTCTTGTCGAAGATTCAAATCTTTTTGGCTAAACACATATTAAAGACTCTTGTGATCGGTGAACACATCAACATGCACCCCATATAGATAATACCTCAATATTTTCAAGGCAAATACCACCGCCGCTAATTCAAGATCATATGTTGGATAATTCTTTTCATGGACCTTGAGTTACTTTGAAGAATAGGCAATCACTTTACCATGTTGCATAAGGACACATCCCAAAACCCACACGAGATGCGTCACAATGCACAACAAAGCCATCGATACCCTCCGGTAAGGTCAACACCGGAGCGGAAGTAAGTCTATCTTTCAACTCTTGGAAGCTTTTATCACAAGCCTCTGACCACACAAACTTAGCTTTATTTTGAGTCAAAGCTGTCAATGGAGAAGCAATGGAAGAAAAACCCTCAACAAACCTCCTATAGTAACCGGCCAAACCCAGAAAGCTTCTAATATCGGTAAGAGTTAGAGGTCTAGGCCAACCCTTGACCGCATCCGTCTTCTTAGGATCTACCTCAATACCCTTGCTCGACACAATATAACCATGGAAGGCCATGGACCTTAGCCAAAACTCACACTAACTAAACTTTGCATACAATTGGTGGTCTTTAAGAACTTGCAATACAATCCACAAATGATTTATATGCACATTTTCACTCCTTGAATAGATCAAAATATCATCAATAAACACGATCACAAACATAATAATGTAGTGTCTAAAAACTCTATTCATTAGGTCCATAAATGCCGCCGGGGCATTAGTTAGACAAAAGGACATTACTAGGAACTCATAGTGACCTTATCTTGTTCGGAAGGCCGTCTTGGGAATGTCAACCCCTCTAACGCTTAGTTGGTGATAGCACGAACCTAGATCAATCTTGGAAAAGTAACTAGCCCCTTGAAGTTGGTCAAACAAGTCGTCAATTCTAGGAAAGGGATACATATTCTTTATGGTCACCTTGTTCAATTGGCGGTAGTCAATACACATTCTAAGGGACCCATCCTTCTTTCTAACAAACAATACTGGAGCACCCCATGGAGAGATACTTGGTTAAGTAAAACCCTTGTCTAATAAATCCTTCAATTGCTACTTTAACTCTTTCAACTCGGCCGGAGCCATTCTATAAGGAGTAATGGAGATAGGTTGCGTATCCGGTAGGAGATCAATACCAAAGCCTATTTCCCGCTTGGGAGGAATATCGAGCAAATCATTGGGAAAAACTTTCGGAAACTCATTCACTATCGGAACCGACTCTAGAAAAGGAGTTTCGGACTCAACATCCATAACCCTAACAAGATGGTAAATACACCCTTTGAAGACCATTTTCCTAGCTTTGAGACAAGAGACAAATTGACCTCTTGGGATAGAGTTTCCCCCCTTCCACTCTAGAATAGACTCATTTGGGAATTGAAACTATACTACCCGAGTCCTACAATCAATAAAGGCATAACATGCATGCAACCAATCCATACCCAAAATCGCATCAAAATCTAACATGTCTAACTCCACCAAATCCACCAAGGTAACTTTATGGGACAAAGAAATAGGACAACTCCTATAGACTCTTTTCGCCACCACTGAGTCACCAACCAGGGTAGAAACTGAAAAAAGGCTCTATAAACACATCGAGGAGTATTTCAAATTTCATGGATACAAAAGGTGTCACAAAGGACAAGGTGGCACTGGGATCTAACAATGCATATACATCAATAGAAAAGACTTGTAACATACCGGTCACTACATCTAGGGAGCTCTCTTGGTCACCTCCGGATTGAAGAGCATAGAAGTGGTTTTTCTAGAAGCATCGAAATTTAAACCGCTAGGAGGAGTTTGCTTATCTTCTCTCCCCTTGGCCTCAAGTGTTGGGAAATTCTTCAATTGATGACCACTCTTACCACAACCATAGGAAACACCCACGACGGCAAGACATTTACCATCATGCTTATTACCGCACTTAGCACATATAGGCCTCGCCGTGGAAAATCCACCAATATTGCCTACTTGAGGCTTAGGGTTAGACAATCTATCTTTTTTTACCCTTGGAGAACTAGAGGAGCCTTGGTAGGAGAACCTTTGCTTGAATCTTTGCCGACCTTGCCCGTCAAACTTAGCATTGGAGAAATTCCCTTCACCGGTTCTTGGTCTCTTCACCTCCTTATTCTTGTCTTGGAATTTCTAATCCTCCATTTGTTGAGCATATACCATGAGACGTACGGGATATATCCATGTTATCATGAAGCATTACCGAATGGCACTCTTTTCTTACCAATCTAGACACACCCGTCACATACCTATTCATCTCATCCCTAGGGACCGCCATCATAGCCGGAGCATACTTGGACAATTCAGTAAACTTTAGGGAATATTCTTGAACACTCATACCTCCTTGATGAAGGTTGATAAACTCTTCCATTTTGGCTTCCCTCTCTCGGGGAAAGAACCTATCAAAGAATGCTTTCTTGAACACCTCCCAATTTATAGGACCCACTTGTACCGGCCTATTCCTCTTCCATTAAGTATACCACACTTGAGCCACACCTTTCAATTGGTAAGCGGCTAGCTCCACTTTCTCTACCGAAGTCACCCCCATGGCATCAACTATCTTGTAAACCTCTTCCACAAATTCTTGAGGATCCTCTCCCACTTTGGAACCAAGAAACATGGGAGGGTACATTCTTGTAAAATCTCTCAACCTAGAAGCTGCGGAATTCGCATTAGGGTTAACATGGGGCCTAACATCCCTATTGGCTTGAGCCGTCATAGCTTGGGCTTGAGTTATCACGGCTTGAGCGTGGGCCGTCATGGCTTGAGTTATCATTTGCATAGTAGATCTAAATTCCTCTTAGGTCACATTCTCGGCCACCGGATCAACCAGAGCTTGATTCCCTTGAGGAGGAACTTGATTACCTTGAGGACCTTGGGGAGGAACTCCCTCATTCACATTCTTCTTTTCTATCCTTCTTATGTTTACCCTTCTTGTATTCATATCCTAAAGACACAAGAGAAGGATTAGGAAGAGGACTTCATAGAGTTAAAACTCTAAGGTACGACTAATGAGTAATGAAAGAAGTGGAATTTCCTAAGCATCTTATAGCCTCTTATTCATAAATGTGGTGCGCTTCACACTCATGAACAAAACTCTACTAGACGTGGTTTATGAGACATCATCCTAGAATCATTCTAAACCTTGTGCTCTGATTACCAAGTTTTCCATGACCCAGGGGTACCCCCTAGATGTAACACGGCGTACTCAACCCCGAAAGGGTCTTATACAAGCCCTTAGCATATCATAAACATAAGTAGTAGAAATGATGTGAAATTAAAACTTTATACAATCGAAGTCTTTTCATAGAATCAAATAGAAGTCTAGACAGTGTCTTATTAACTATCTAATACAATCAAATATCAATAAAGGTCACAGCCCTTTACAACATAGTCTTAGAGAGAAGGTAAGAAGAAACTAGAAATGAATAACTTTTGTCCTCAAACCATGAGGACTCACCAAAAGTGTGGAGAATAGTCGATCCAATCTTTGATCAAGAAGGAAGCACACCTCAACAATGGGGCCCTACACTTATAGAAAAATGTAGAAAATATGTGTTAGCACAAAATTGCACCAAGTATGGAAGCCATGCAATGAAATCTTTAAAACATGCAAAAAGGGACAATATAGATGAAACTGTGCATTTTATCACTTTAAGAATCATTATGCACAATAGTGTAAATACATAAGTCAAACCAATTCATAGGCAACCCTAACCTATACTTGTGTAATGCATAGATAATATCCCATAATCCTATCTAATACTAAGTATCACTTTTAGGCCACCATAATCATACATATTATACCTTGACCTCATCCATATCCAATAATCATAAACAAGGAAATATTCATGTTCATTAACTTGTGACAAGGAAAGCCTCTCATAGCCACAATCCATATCATACATGCATAAATGCATATATCTTCATAGCATAAGAAAACCACACCACAACCACTTTCTAAAGCCTACTTGTGTAATGCATAAGTGAAGTCCTATACCCCACTCACACTAAGTAGAACTCCTTGAGAAGTCATAAGTACAGTTCATGTTCATGTTCATGTCATAATTAATAATCTTATAATGTAGGGAAAATAGACTTAACCGACATAGACCATGTGAGCTACATGGTATCCGGTGTCATGTCCCACACCGAAAAGAGATGTCCTACTTGCCTAAGGTAGAACTAAATGTATTAGCTTTTAAGTGGATCCACTAGCTAAAGACCTATGTGGGCACATAGTTATGGAATAGGAAGATTGCTTCTAGAAACCCCAAACCTATTGAATTGACGGGGGAGCTTCCATCTCATGAGACTACTTTAGATAACCCGGCCTTTATAATTGATGGGAGGGCCTCTACTCATATTCCATATCCACTCGGTGCTAAGCATTATTTCCCAAAATTTTATGTTTAGTCTTAAATTGAATTTACATGCATGAAGGAGTATCTTACCCTTCATTAAACACAACTCATAAAATAGCGCATAGATTTAAATAGGTGAGAATGGACTTTCAACCTTAGAATCATCATTAATATGTGAGGAAAACGTTCACATTATGATCATGTGTTTTCATGAGAATCACCTTTCAATCAACACAACAATATCATCATAATCATAGACATTACATGCATAGTCATGTGTAAGGGTATAGGGAGAATGATCTTTCAACAATACCACAATTACACCATAGTCATAGAATATTCACTTTCTAAGTGAATCATAAGCTCATACACAATTTTCATCAACATGTACAAACCCTCATAAATTGCCCTTCAAGGACCATGAATCACATTCAATCCAAACATCTAGAATTACTATATTAGATATGGAGAATATCATGATTCAATAAACTCAATCAATATAGAATTAACCAATTAACATGTTTCTATAATCAATCAACCCACATCATGAAATCACAATTTAGTAATATAGGGTATTCATGGTTCTTGGGGGGATTTCATCATAAATCAATAATAAATCATCAATTCAATCATAATTCATTATAAATCAACCATTGAAAACGTATTGAAAGAGAACCCATTACTTAGATTGAAACCCTAGCTTTTGGGGAAATTGGAAGCTTTGAAATCTAGTTTTGAAGGGACTCTATGCGTGAAAGCTACCAATAGATGAAAATCCACCATACCTTATGAAGATTCCTCACGAAATTGAGTGGAAAGATCAGTCCTTTAACCCTACACATTGACTTCTTCTTCTTCTTCAATGGAGGTTTTAGTAAGAGAAATATTGGAGAGGTTTCGATTTGGGAACTTTGGTAGTTATGATTTTGAAGACTAAGTTTTAGGGCTTTAAACACTTATATACTTGGTCTAAAATAATACAAAACGACGTCACTTACGAACCGTGAATGGGCCCACAGCCCGTTCTGGTCAAACGTGGGTCTAGGGACTGGGACCTGAATTTGGGGGGCTTGACCTACGGATGCAAACCACGTGGCATGGACCCATCCATGAGGCGTGGGTCCTACCCGTGGCTACTGCCTTAGATAGATTCCAAAAAGGCCTCACCCACGCTACCCCCCTACGGGGCGTGGGTTGATCCACGAGGCGTGGGTTGATCCACGAGGCGTGGGTGCCTTTCATGGGTCACTGCCTGGCAGCCCTGTAGGTCATTTCCTCAAGGACCTAAGGTTGGTCCTTGAGGTTTAGGCCTTGAAGTTCTACCACGAATACATGATTTTTAAGGTACGGGAAGGTTCTTTCAAGGCACTAACCCTAACGTCAAGCTCTAGCTTAGTCTACTAGTTCCGGAGTGTTACACCTACAATGGTAGAAATCGTCAAAAACTAACCTTCATCATGCAAAAACTTCATTGGAACCCTCTCTTAAGCATTCTTTCTGGTTAGGGAGTGAAATGAAATGTTTTCATGGCTTAAAACATCGAGTAAGTCGACATACCACATTTTTTACCCGACCCGGATCGCTACCAGGATTCTGCCCCGATAGTCCGCAGTAAAACCCTCATAACTTTTTACTCCGATGTTGGTTGGATACGAGATTTTCTGCTATGCAAACTAGACTCGTAGGCCTTTGATTTGATAGGTCATGGACCTTCTAACTCTTTATATATTGGGAGAAAACATCCAAGACATTTGATCCAATGTTAAGAAAATATTATTAGAGAAACTTCGATAACTTTTGTCGACCGTAGTCTCACTAATTTTCTTGACTTCAAAACTTTGCATACGAACCTTGTGCTACTATAATACCTCATAACACACTATTCTTAGCATGTTAGACACTCATCGGCTTACCCCAAGGTATGAGATAATTTAAACCTTTTAAACGGACGAAGTTCTACCCGAGCCATTTATTTAAGCTAGAACTTTGTCTGAGGGGTCCCTTTGACCTAAAACTTTAGTTTAGTTCCTTGATATTTTTACCCATTGCAATCTTAATCTCCAATGTACGATACCAAGTCATATACACCTCATATAACCATGTCAAACTACGCCACACATATTAAGCAAGAATAGAGAAAACGTACGGGATCTTATATATATATATATATATATATATATGTTTATTTGAAAAAATGACATGTTTTTACTCATTAAAATACAATAATTATATTTTTGAACTAGACTATTGCTAAGATATTTTTGACCTTTTTCAGTAGAATATAAGAAAGAACATTTTTAAGCCCTTCAACACTGATGGGTCACTTTTTGAATCAAAAATAAGTAGGCGTTTGGCCATGCGATATCATATCACGATATGGAATCGTGAGATGGAATCAGTGTTTGGACATGCGATTTTACACTGATTCCATCTCATGATTTCATATCATGAGATGTGATTTCATATCCTCCAAAAAACATGATATGGGAATTCCATATCATGATTTGAGATATTTTTAATACAAAAATTGATCCACACATTTATATTTTGGTAAAACAACCTCACATTTATATCTACTAATCATTTATTTCATATGTAAATAAAATTTATAATCACATCATTACTTTTTAAAAATTTATTATTCTCACCAACATATAGTCACTTAAACTTACACCAACCGATTGTTGAGTAATAAATTTGTTCTCTTCATTTACTCCAACACCTAATTTATTACTTCTACCGTTTTGTATTTATTACAACTCAAAGTAACAATGTTGGTTCGTCTTCTTGGTCACATGATCGAGATATGCAGGTTCAACGTGAGGAAATTGTCCGTACTATGTGGGGGGATTATATTAAAGACCAGTACACTACAATTTATGTTCAGTTTTTTTTATTGAATTAAAGTTCGATGAATTAAAATTAGACGAAACAGTTACTTAATTAAGTGGAGAACAAATAGCTTTGTAATAATTTATTATGCGATTTTATAAATTTTTGTTTATTTGGTAAGATTGAATAAACAATTTGGGCTATTTTAATAGTTTTACAACTTATGTGATTCTTATATTTATGAGAAAATATACAACACAAAAAATTTATATTGCATGTCCAAACAAAACTTCAATTTTATCTCATAATTCCATATTATGATATCATATCATGATACCATATCATGATCATGACCAAACGGGAATCTGATTCACCGGGGAACATGCCTCCTCATTTCAACAGGATTTTCTACATATCAAGGCTCGAACTTGAAATCTCTAATTAAAGGTGAAATACTCTCACTCGTGCACCACAACTCATGTTGGTAATAATATAACCACTTGTGACCAAGAAACCCATGCTCCCTTTTTTTAAAGCTTGGACTTGCATAGGTTTCCGCATAACATGGCAGTAGTCTGCCATTCTAATCTGCAAAAGTTACTAGACAAGTTTCATTGGAGGATGAATTATTCATAAACAAATAGCTTGTTAGTGTTCCCTTTTAAAATAAAAGATTCTCCACCAATGTCCCAACCACAATATAACGTTAAACAACAAACAAACAATTAGAGATGTCATTATCTTTGCTTTGTATTATAAGTGTAGTACTCCACCGTCTCTGTTTACTTGTTAAATTTGACTTAGAAAATAAAAATTGCTATAATGAGTTTATCATTTTATTCCTATAGACGGTTAGGATCTTATCAAAGGCGGAGCAAGGATTAAGAGTTCAGGGCTTCTAAATTTCTGTTAGAACCGTCTATCAATTTTGTTAGGGGTTCACAAATTAATATACATATATATTTAATTAATTTTTTGGTACAAATACGGAATCTACGAAAAAACTACTGTGTTCTTTCGAAATCACGAATCCCCACATAGCTCCGCCTCCGAGTCTTACACATATTTACTTACTACATTTTTCAAATGAATTAACTCAATGTTAATAAATTGAGGATATAATAGGTAAAACAAAATTTATCCTTCCTTAATTTATCAAAAATGACAAGTAAAAGAAGATATCAAATTGAGAAATATTTGACAGTACATAGGGATGAGGAGAGTATCAGAATTTGCTTTTCTCTAACTAATAAGAATAAGGTGATTGTAAATAAAAGACGATTGTTATTTTACATTTTTATCTCGAGATAAGTTATCGCAGAATTAGTATTTCATCCACAAGTAGGAATAACGTATCGTAGTCATAATTATCAATCATGTGATAATTTATTTCACACTTTATAACCAAATAAATAATTGAAGAGTACTAAAAACTTATTCCGAAATTATTATTTTTTAACCATCACAACAAAAAAAGCATTATAAGACAACAACCAGGACAGAGGTTGTCCATCCACCATTCGCATTCCAACAAAAAAAATCTTTCAAATTATTCCATTATTGAATTTGGGAGTAATCGTCGTATTTCGCTTTTTGAATTATTCTTTTTAAAATTAAATTGAATTAGTTAACCTAATATTTTCAAAATTAAAATTTGTATATTCAAAAGTTATACTAGAAATACTATAGATCAGAATAAATTTTTACGGTCCATATAATAAAAATCATATTTTCAAATATTGATTAAAATTAATATAATTTAACCCTCTACAAATAAAATATGACAATTAATTTGGGATGAGGATTTAATTCTACCAAAGAATGTGGTGCAGTAAATGATGTTGCTTCTCTCTCAATCAGAGGCCTCGAATTTGAGCCTTTGATATTAAAAAAATCGTTGGTAGGAAGTGTTATATCCGTAATGAGGTTTTGCCCGACGCGAACAAATTAGCCAGGCTCCAATAGTAGTACCGAACACTATATGAGAAAAAAAAAAGTCTTTAATAGAAACTTTTCTCAAAATTCTCTTTTTATTATTGATTTTTTTTTTTTATCACCCATCGAAGTTACTTGTAGATATTAAGTGAAAGAATCTCTAAACTTGTAGATAATAAGGGTATGTTCTGTATGAAGTAAAATACTTTTCATAAGATATTTTTTAAAAAAAAAATTATATTAGTTGATCAAAAATTTTAAAAAATATTTTTTGTAGAAAAATAAGTTCTTAAAATTTAGAAAAAAGACGTTTCTAATAAAAATAGGAAAAATAAATTTCATTAATAACATTCCATATTGATTGTGTCTTTTCCGCTGTCCAACACACCTCATCTTAATTTCATCTCTAATTGCCTCATTCCTATCAACACACACGGTCACACTCATATCTCCCCACCCCATCTATCATAATGTTTCTCATATATAAATTCTTTTAAGATAATATTTTTTGTCAACCTATCAAATATATATAAGAAAATAAGTAAGAAAGTTGACATTAACCCTTTCACTTTTCCCTTTTCAGATAATTGTTTTTGTTTTCTCTTTTAATTTGCTTTTGTTTATTGTCTGGTCTTGTGGGTCGGGTACATCAATATCTGGTCTTTTATTATTTGGTTTTGATAAATTTCTGGCCCTCTTGGGCATTTTGGTTTAATAAAAATATCTTTATTTTTCGATTTTAACTTGAAATATTTGATTGTTAACTAAATGATGAAGTGAAGCATTGAAAAGTTGATAATGTATGTTATATATATGTGCAAAAGTCGCAATTAATATTCTTCTACTAAATTTACAGAAGAAATGATTCATAATTTAGTTTTGAATTAGTAATGAATGGGTACTCCGTACTTGTATGTCCAATTATAATTTATGTACATCGAAATTTCAAATGTCAGTATGTAGTTATTATGCATCTTTACTACAACTAACTGCTCTATATGTAGATGTATATCATGAAATTGAAAATGAGTCACTAGCTATTCTAAGAAGTAAATATGTTGATTGAATCACTACATAATTTATAGAAAATGCTACGTATTTGATTGTTAAAAGGAGAAGCCTATTAATACAAAGTGCTACTTTCATTCGACAACATTTTCTTGATTTGTATACGTTAAATTTTCTGATGTTAGTAACTATTACGTACTCCTTATATCTCAAAATCTTTGCTATGTTTTTCTTTATGAGAGTCAAATTACATGAATTTTGATAATTATTTTATTATATATCCTTCCATTAACCTTTTATTTATCCACTTTAAACTTTACACATTTCTAAAGAAATAACTATTACTATGAATATTTACTATTTTACTACAATACTCATACTAATTGATGTATTATTTTAGATCTTGAAAAATGATTTAAAGAGTAAATAATTAATATTGAGGAAAAAATAAGAAAATAAATATTTGTTTTTGATATATTAAAAATAAAAATATAATAAATAAAGAGAAATTATGTTTTTAGCATAGTTATATGAAAAATATTGCGGCCTCGTTGACTTCCATTTTAACAATATATTCACATTAATACCCGAGTAAATTCGAATTCCGAAAAGTTTCATGCTTAAAGGAGATGTTGGTTCAATTTTAATACAGTAATTTAGTTGTCAAATATATATGAGCAACCTGCCTTGTCCACCTAATTGTCTCAACTATATAGAGTAGGCAGGCATATCAAGAGGAAACTCCATAGCATCAAAGATGGCGTCATCTACACAGGAACACCACCTCCATCATCTTCCTACTCCTTATGGCACCACTACTGCTCCTCCACCAACTCCATCAGCACACTCTAATCATAATCATAATCTCCTTTCCACTTCTGAAGCCGCTGATTCTCTCTCTCGTCTTCTCCACCGTATCCCACCCACCCTTTCCCTCTCCTTTCCTGGTCGCCGTCAATCTCCGCCATCAACCACCGTATCTCCTCCTCTCATCTCTCTTTCTGATGCAAAATCAATTCTTCACTCTAACCTCCTTGCAGCTGCAAAACAACACGGTTTCTTCCAGCTCACACAACACTCCATCTCCTCACACCTCGCTCAATCAGCTGAATCCGAATCTGCATCCATTTTCAATGATGAGAAACAACTCTGCTTCCCCAAGAACTGGCCCTTAGGCTTCGATAACGATGACGACGACGACTTTGTCTGCGGCCGGTCGCTTTGTCTCGACGAGTCAAGCTCAATGGAGTTGGGGTTTAGTTCTATTCATGAATTTACTTCCCAAATGGAAAAACTAGGGTTGGAGTTGATTGAAGAACTGGCGTGTGCTGTTGGGTTTGAGAACCCGGTAGGAGAAGATCGGACCCGGTTCTGTTCGTTGATGTGGATATCTGAATCCGAGAGCGGTTCAAGTAACATGCCACTTTCACCGGGTCGGGTTTACCCCTATGTAGTTGGGTTAAATTATCAAATTCGTTGCCGGAAGTATTCCATGTTGGCTGATTCGGGTTGGATATCTGTAGCCCCTCAAGTCGACTCGGTTATGGTAACCCTTGGTGATATTGCTCAGGTAACATTTTTAATATGAATTAGATTTTTAAGTTCTCAGATTTTTTATTATAACTTTTAAAATACATCATAAGTAATAATTAACCATCTTAATTCATTTAATAATTTGCTAAATGAAATGTATAACAAGAATTGAAGCTCTCTGCCCCAATGCTTTGTCTTACTCGTAAAACATTTTTATTCTTATCTAGGTTAGTAGTCATAAAAAATGGATACATGATATTAGATATAACAATAGAATTATTTAATGTTAATTAATGAATTATTATAATATTATTCAATAAAGTTATGATATAATGGGTAGGACTAATAGGGATATTAATATATTGAATTTTCTTAAAACTGAACTTATTAGTATTACACCTATGATATGGATAGAATCAAATATAATGTATAAAAAGTTTGAATTATCGAATATCCAAAAACTAAAATAGAGTATCAAGTGGGATATATAGAAAATAAAATTATTATGTAGTACTATTAATTTAGGTAGTGCTTGTAAGGATAAAATATACAAGTATTTGTCTAACTGGTTCGTACATTTTCCACCATTAATCAGAAATGATTTTTCTGCTTTTGTTAATAATGATTTCCAAATTTCCCAACTTTTTTTTTTCTCCCATTAAAGATGACGAAAACCATTTCCTAAAAATAAATTATAAAACACACCCTTAAAGTCACATTTGGTGTGATGATATAGTGGAATAAATTAGAAATAAATTCTAATGATTTTTAATTTCTTGTTTTATTATTAAGTTTAATTTATGATAAATTATTTCAGGATTAATAATTAATATTGAAATAACTTATTTCTGCCTTGGGTGTAGTAATAATTATGAAATACCTTATTTAGAAATAAAATGACAAAAATATCTCCCTTGCCTTTTTATAATTTACTTTTCATATCTTTTACACTTACACGTATGAATGATATTTCTTTTAAATAAACAATTTGTATATTCTTAAAAATTACTTATGTAATTCATGTTAATTGGTATCTAAGTTGAGTTATCTCGGGATGTTTGGTCGGGTCAAAATAAATAGACGTTTCCGTGATATAATTAATTAGCAGCCTCAAAAGGACCCACTAAACCTAACATATCTTAGATATTTAGGCCCTTTGATATACATATTTGAAGCTCTAATTCTTGTTTTATTTGGCACGATGAATGTACTTACAATATAATAATAATATTAAACCGACAATTAATTGTAAGGTTTGCCGCCTTAATGTCACATCTTCTGTCTCAACTTGAATTTTTTTGGATACCTACATGGTCCATTTGTTTTCTAATTTGAGCTCTAATTAACAAATCGTATCTGGTTTAAATGATTTTACAAGTAATTATAATTCTATTAGAGAAGAATATGTTAATTTTATCTCATTTTACTCGTGACTATTCCAGAATGAAATAAATATAAATAGTAGGTGTAGTAATATTAAATTCCTCAAGTTTAAAAATATTTGTCATTAATCGTCTACCTTGGATTTATTAGTAATGCATTAGTTATAATATGACAATGACGGCTTAGAGTAAGGTCACATAGAAAATTCTTATAATTTGAATAAGTAGTAGCTGATTACCTAATTAAATAATTAAGACTTCTATCGTGTTATAATATAACTTGTTCCATCTGAAAAGCTTCATCTTATCCAACTTCGTTAGCAACTTGGATAGGGAAAGCACATTTATTTGTTTATATTCGTTCCATTCATTTTTAGAGTAAATGGTCAAATGCCACCCCAACCTATTATCGGATTCTCTTAACTACACACTTAAATTTTTGCCCCCTGAACTGTTTTAAAATAGAATAAATAAACCCTTAATGCTGAGTTGGTTGAGAAAGTGTATTTCACTCTCTTTGAGAGAGTGAAAAGAGAATAAATAGGGCTGCTTTTATGTTTATTTCATATTTTTATTTTATTTTCTTTCTCTTTCTAATTAAATTAAAATAATCTCCCCCACCCCAACCCAACCGCCCTACACTTCTTCTTCTTCACACTCACCCTACACCTCTTCTTCTTTTTCACACTTTTGCTTTATTTTTATTTTTCATCACAAATCTCTACAAATTTCTTCAGGAATTCTACATATTAACCGTCTCTTACATAATCAAAGAACCTTTAAACAAATTTAGTTATTGACTCCCAAATCAAAGTAATAAAATAAAGAACTCAAAATTCAATTTTTTTACCAGAACCCATTTCAAACAAACATAGAATTTTCAATTTCCAACACCTTCACAAGCTCTTCTCTCAAACGTTAATTTTAATTTCACATTCTTGAATTTAACCACAAATTGGGGTATTTTAGAAATGGGGCATAAAAATTCAATTGGATCATAATTTTTTTCAATTGGATTAATTTCAATGTTTTAATTTGGTTTGTTAATTTCACCAACATTAAGAAAAGAAAGAAATTGAATTCAAAATTTATGGCATGCCCATATACTACTCTGGGTATATCCCTTCATAAGCCCCCAACATGAGTAAAATGTGTAGCAATGAACTTTGAGAGAAATTGTGGGGAATAAGATAAAGATATTGGTCAGAGAAACTTTTACTCGTCGGAAAAAATTTACCGTCTTTTCTCTTGCCGGAATGTCAATGGATGAGAAGTGAGTTTTAGGGGTGTTCACGGGTTGGTTTGGATCGGTTATTGGTCAAAATAAAAATCAAACCAACTTAATCGGTTTTAAAATTATCAAAACCAAACCAAACCAAATATAATATACATTTATCGGTTTGGTGATTATCGATTTCGGTTTGGTTTGGTTCGGTTATTAACCATACACAAAAATAAAATAAACAATTCATTTAAAATGTGAAAAAAGTGACAACAATCCATTCAAAACGAAAAACAGTTAGAATGACTTAAATTACTAAACTTTCAATCACTAAATTTACTATCAATAAAGCTTTAACATTCACTATATTGGCCTAAAAGGAAGAGACAATAACATTTTCAGTCCCACAAAGAATTTACATAGACACTCATATACATGAAATCAATAAGATAAATGTTTCATCTTGGGCATTTTTGCTTTCAATAAGTAAATTATAAAGAAATTTTAATGAAAATATATATAAGATCTTTAAAGTTGTTTATAAAAATAATATATTAAGTATGTATATTAATAAAATATATGTATATAATTCATCGGTTCGGTTCGGTTATTTCTTCGGGTTTTTTCGAATA